>CAWVNZ010003074.1:0-54343 GCA_963930735.1 Dioctria linearis
TTACGGCAGGGATTGCCTTTTCTATAGTAAATTATTCAAAAAATAATTTTTTACTGTCTCAAATTTTAAATACGCCAGGGATTGCCTTTTCTATAGTAAATTTTGCAAAAATTAATTTTTTACTGTCTCAAATTTTAATTAGACCAGGGATTGCTTTTCTATAGTAAATTTTGCAAAAGTAATTTTTTACTGTTGCAAATTTTAAATACGCCAGGGATTGCCTTTTGTATAGTAAATTATTCAAAAAATAATTTTTTACTGTCTCAAATTTTAATTACGCCAGGGATTGCCTTTTCTATAGTAAATTTTGCAAAAAATAATTGTTTAGTGTCGCAAATTATAGTTACGCCAGGGATTGCCTTTTCTATAGTAAATTATTCAAAAAATAATTTTTTCTGTCACAAATTTTAAATACGCCAGGGATTGCCTTTTCTATAGTAAATTATTCAAAAATTAATTTTTTTCTGTCACAAATTTTAAATACGCCAGGGATTGCCTTTTCTATAGTAAATTATTCAAAAAATAATTTTTTCTGTCACAAATTTTAATTACGCCAGGGATTGCCTTTTCTATAGTAAATTTTGCAAAAAATAATTGTTTAGTGTCTCAAAATTTAATTACGCCAGGGATTGGCTTTTCTATAGTAAATTATTCAAAAAATAATTTTTTACTGTTGCAAATTTTAAATACGCCAGGGATTGCCTTTTCTATAGTAAATTATTCAAAAAATATTTTTTTCTGTCACAAATTTTAAATACGCCAGGGATTGCCTTTTCTATAGTAAATTTTGCAAAAAATAATTGTTTAGTGTCGCAAATTATAATTACGCCAGGGATTGCCTTTTCTATAGTAAATTATTCAAAAAATAATTTTTTCTGTCACAAATTTTAAATACGGCAGGGATTGCCTTTCCTATAGTAAATTATTCAAAAATTAATTTTTTTCTGTCGCAAATTTTAAATACGCCAGGGATTGCCTTTTCTATAGTAAATTATTCAAAAAATAATTTTTTCTGTCACAAATTTTAATTACGCCAGGGATTGCCTTTTCTATAGTAAATTTTGCAAAAAATAATTGTTTAGTGTCTCAAATTTTAATTACGCCAGGGATTGCCTTTTCTATAGTAAATTATTCAAAAATTCATTTTTTACTGTCTCAAATTTTAAATACGCCAGGGATTGCCTTTTCTATAGTAAATTATTCAAAAAATAATTTTTTACTGTTGCAAATTTTAAATACACAGGGATTGGCTTTTCTATAGTAAATTATTCAAAAAATAATTTTTTACTGTCGCAAATTTTAATTACGCCAGAGATTGCCTTTTCTATAGTAAATTTTGCAAAAATTAATTTTTTACTGTCTCAAATTTTAATTACGGCAGGGATTGCCTTTTCTATAGTAAATTTTGCAAAAAATAATTGTTTAGTGTCGCAAATTATAATTACGCCAGGGATTGCCTTTTCTATAGTAAATTATTCAAAAAATAATTTTTTCTGTCACAAATTTTAATTACGCCAGGGATTGCCTTTTCTATAGTAAATTATTCAAAAATTAATTTTTTTCTGTCACAAATTTTAATTACGCCAGGGATTGCCTTTTCTATAGTAAATTATTCAAAAAAATAATTTTTTACTGTCTCAAATTTTAATTGCGCCAGGGATTGCCTTTTCTATAGTAAATTATTCAAAAAATAATTTTTTACTGTCTCAAATTTTAATTACGCCAGGGATTGCCTTTTCTATAGTAAATTTTGCAAAAAATAATTGTTTATTGTCTCAAATTTTAACTACGCCAGGGATTGCCTTTTCTATAGTAAATTATTCAAAAATTCATTTTTTACTGTCTCAAATTTTAAATACGCCAGGGATTGCCTTTTCTATAGTAAATTATTCAAAAAATAATTTTTTACTGTTGCAAATTTTAAATACACCAGGGATTGCCTTTTCTATAGTAAATTATTCAAAAAATAATTTTTTACTGTCGCAAATTTTAATTACGCCAGGGATTGCCTTTTCTATAGTAAATTATTCAAAAAATTATTTTTTACTGTCTCAAATTTTAATTACGCCAGGGATTGCCTTTTCTATAGTAAATTATTCAAAAAATAATTTTATACTGTCGCAAATTTTAATTACGCCAGGGATTGCCTTTTCTATAGTAAATTATTCAAAAATTCATTTTTTACTGTCTCACATTTTAATTACGCCAGGGATTGCCTTTTCTATAGTAAATTATTCCAAAAATAATTTTTTACTGTTGCAAATTTTAAATACGCCAGGGATTGCCGTTTCTATAGTAAATTATTCAAAAATATTTTTTTCTGTCACAAATTTTAATTACGCCAGGGATTGAATTTTCTATAGTAAATTTTGCAAAAAATAATTGTTTAGAGTCGCAAGTTATAATTACGCCAGGGATTGCCTTTTCTATAGTAAATTTTGCAAAAATTAATTTTTTACTGTCGCAAATTTTAAATACGCCAGGGATTGCCTTTTCTATAGTAAATTTTGCAAAAAATAATTGTTTAGTGTCTCAAATTTTAATTACGGCAGGGATTGCCTCTTTTCTATAGTAAATTATTCAAAAAATAATTTTTTTACTGTCTCAAATTTTAAATACGCCAGGGATTGCCTTTTCTATAGTAAATTTTGCAAAAAATAATTGTTTAGTGTCGAAAATTATATTTACGCCAGGGATTGCCTTTTCTATAGTAAATTATTCAAAAAATAATTTTTTACTGTCTCAAATTTTAATTACGCCAGGGATTGCCTTTTCTATAGTAAATTTTGCAAAAAATAATTGTTTAGTGTCGCAAATTATAATTACGCCAGGGATTGCATTTTCTATAGTAAATTATTCAAAAAATAATTTTTTCTGTCACAAATTTTAATTACGCCAGGGATTGCCTTTTCTATAGTAAATTTTGCAAAAATTAATTTTTTACTGTCTCAAATTTTAATTACGCCAGGGATTGCCTTTTCTATAGTAAATTTTGCAAAAAATAATTTTTTACTGTTGCAAATTTTAAATACGCCAGGGATTGCCTTTTGTATTGTAAATTATTCAAAAAATAATTTTTTACTGTCTCAAATTTTAATAACGGCAGGGATTGCCTTTTCTATAGTAAATTTTGCAAAAAATAATTGTTTAGTGTCGCAAATTATAATTACGCCAGGGATTGCCTTTTCTATAGTAAATTATTCAAAAAATAATTTTTTCTGTCACAAATTTTAAATACGCCAGGGATTGCCTTTTCTATAGTAAATTATTCAAAAAATAATTTTTTACTGTTGCAAATTTTAAATACGCCAGGGATTGCCTTTTCTATAGTAAATTATTCAAAAAATAATTTTTTACTGTCGCAAATTTTAATTACGCCAGGGATTGCCTTTTCTATAGTAAATTTTGCAAAAATTAATTTTTTACTGTCTCAAATTTTAATTACGCCAGGGATTGCCTTTTCTATAGTAAATTTTGCAAAAAATAATTGTTTAGTGTCGCAAATTATAATTACGCCAGGGATTGCCTTTTCTATAGTAAATTATTCAAAAAATAATTTTTTCTGTCACAAATTTTAATTACGCCAGGGATTGCCTTTTCTATAGTAAATTATTCAAAAATTATTTTTTTTCTGTCACAAATTTTAATTACGCCAGGGATTGCCTTTTCTATAGTAAATTATTCAAAAAATAATTTTTTACTGTCTCAAATTTTAATTACGCCAGGGATTGCCTTTTCTATAGTAAATTATTCAAAAAATAATTTTTTACTGTCTCAAATTTTAATTACGCCAGGGATTGCCTTTTCTATAGTAAATTTTGCAAAAAATAATTGTTTAGTGTCAGAAATTTTAATTACGCCAGGGATTGCCTTTTCTATAGTAAATTATTCAAAAAATAATTTTTTACTGTCGCAAATTTTAATTACGCCAGGGATTGCCTTTTCTATAGTAAATTATTCAAAAAATAATTTTTTACTGTCTCAAATTTTAATTACGCCAGGGATTGCCTTTTCTATAGTAAATTTTGCAAAAAATAATTTTTTACTGTCGCAAATTTTAATTACGCCAGGGATTGCCTTTTCTATAGTAAATTATTCAAAAAATAATTTTTTACTGTCTCAAATTTTAATTACTCCAGGGATTGCCTTTTCTATAGTAAATTTTGCAAAAAATAATTGTTTAGTGTCGCAAATTTTAATTACGCCAGGGATTGCCTTTTCTATAGTAAATTTTGCAAAAAATAATTGTTTAGTGTCGCAAATTATAATTACGCCAGGGATTGCCTTTTCTATAGTAAATTATTCAAAAAATAATTTTTTACTGTCGAAAATTTTAATTACGCCAGGGATTGCCTTTTCTATATTAAATTATTCAAAAAATAATTGTTTAGTGTCGCAAATTATAATTACGCCAGGGATTGCCTTTTCTATAGTAAATTTTGCAAAAAATAATTGTTTAGTGTCGCAAATTATAATTACGCCAGGGATTGCCTTTTCTATAGTAAATTATTCAAAAAATAATTTTTTACTGTCGCAAATTTTATTTACGCCAGGGATTGCCTTTTCTATAGTAAATTATTCAAAAAATAATTGTTTAGTGTCTCAAATTTTAAATACGCCAGGGATTGCTTTTTCTATAGTAAATTTTGCAAAAAATAATTGTTTAGTGTCGCAAATTATAATTACGCCAGGGATTGCCTTTTCTATAGTAAATTATTCAAAAAATAATTTTTTACTGTCTCAAATTTTAATTACGCCAGGGATTGCCTTTTCTATAGTAAATTTTGCAAAAAATAATTGTTTAGCGTCGCAAATTATAATTACGCCAGGGATTGCATTTTCTATAGTAAATTATTCAAAAAATAATTTTTTCTGTCACAAATTTTAATTACGCCAGGGATTGCCTTTTCTATAGTAAATTTTGCAAAAAATAATTGTTTAGTGTCGCAAATTTTAATTACGCCAGGGATTGCCTTTTCTATAGTAAATTTTCCAAAAAATAATTGTTTAGTATCTCAAATTTTAATTACGCCAGGGATTGCCTTTTCTATAGTAAATTATTCAAAAAATAATTTTTTACTGTCTCAAATTTTAAATACGCCATGGATTGTTTTTTCTATAGTAAATTTTGCAAAAAATAATTGTTTAGTGTCGCAAAATATAATTACGCCAGGGATTGCCTTTTCTATAGTAAATTATTCAAAAAATAATTTTTTACTGTCTCAAATTTTAATTACGCCAGGGATTGCCTTTTCTATAGTAAATTTTGCAAAAAATAATTGTTTAGTGTCGCAAATTATAATTACGCCAGGGATTGCATTTTCTATAGTAAATTATTCAAAAAATAATTTTTTCTGTCACAAATTTTAATTACGCCAGGGATTGCCTTTTCTATAGTAAATTTTGCAAAAATTAATTTTTTACTGTCTCAAATTTTAATTACGCCAGGGATTGCCTTTTCTATAGTAAATTTTGCAAAAAATAATTTTTTACTGTTGCAAATTTTAAATACGCCAGGGATTGCCTTTTGTATAGTAAATTATTCAAAAAATAATTTTTTACTGTCTCAAATTTTAATTACGCCAGGGATTGCCTTTTCTATAGTAAATTTTGCAAAAAATAATTGTTTAGTGTCGCAAATTATAATTACGCCAGGGATTGCCTTTTCTATAGTAAATTATTCAAAAAATAATTTTTTCTGTCACAAATTTTAAATACGCCAGGGATTGCCTTTTCTATAGTAAATTATTCAAAAATTAATTTTTTTCTGTCACAAATTTTAAATACGCCAGGGATTGCCTTTTCTATAGTAAATTATTCAAAAAATAATTTTTTACTGTCTCAAATTTTAAATACGCCAGGGATTGCCTTTTCTATAGTAAATTATTCAAAAAATAATTTTTTACTGTTGCAAATTTTAAATACACCAGGGATTGCCTTTTCTATAGTAAATTATTCAAAAAATAATTTTTTACTGTCGCAAATTTTAATTACGCCAGGGATTGCCTTTTCTATAGTAAATTATTCAAAAAATTATTTTTTACTATCTCAAATTTTAATTACGCCAGGGATTGCCTTTTCTATAGTAAATTATTCAAAAAATAATTTTATACTGTCGCAAATTTTAATTACGCCAGGGATTGCCTTTTCTATAGTAAATTATTCAAAAATTCATTTTTTACTGTCTCAAATTTTAATTACGCCAGGGATTGCCTTTTCTATAGTAAATTATTCCAAAAATAATTTTTTACTGTTGCAAATTTTAAATACGCCAGGGATTGCCATTTCTATAGTAAATTATTCAAAAAATATTTTTTTCTGTCACAAATTTTAATTACGCCAGGGATTGAATTTTCTATAGTAAATTTTGCAAAAAATAATTGTTTAGAGTCGCAAGTTATAATTACGCCAGGGATTGCCTTTTCTATAGTAAATTTTCCAAAAATTAATTTTTTACTGTAGCAAATTTTAAATACGCCAGGGATTGCCTTTTCTATAGTAAATTTTGCAAAAAATAATTGTTTAGTCTCTCAAATTTTAGTTACGCCAGGGATTGCCTTTTCTATAGTAAATTATTCAAAAAATAATTTTTTACTGTCTCAAATTTTAAATACGCCAGGGATTGCCTTTTCTATAGTAAATTTTGCAAAAATAATTGTTTAGTGTCTCAAATTATAACTACGCCAGGGATTGCCTTTTCTATAGTAAATTATTCAAAAAATAATTTTTTACTGTCTCAAATTTTAATTACGCCAGGGATTGCCTTTTCTATAGTAAATTTTGCAAAAAATAATTGTTTAGTGTCGCAAATTATAATTACGCCAGGGATTGCTTTTCTATAGTAAATTATTCAAAAAATAATTTTTTTGTCACAAATTTTAATTACGCCAGGGATTGCCTTTTCTATAGTAAATTTTGCAAAAATTAATTTTTTACTGTCTCAAATTTTAATTACGCCGGGGATTGCCTTTTCTATAGTAAATTTTGCAAAAAATAATTTTTTCTGTCACAAATTTTAAATACGGCAGGGATTGCCTTTTCTATAGTAAATTATTCAAAAAATAATTTTTTACTGTCTCAAATTTTAAATAAGCCAGGGATTGCCTTTTCTATAGTAAATTTTGCAAAAAATAATTGTTTAGTGTCGCAAATTATAATTACGCCAGGGATTGCCTTTTCTATAGTAAATTATTCAAAAAATAATTTTTTACTGTCTCAAATTTTAATTACGCCAGGGATTACCTTTTCTATAGTAAATTTTGCAAAAAATAATTGTTTAGTGTCGCAAATTATAATTACGCCAGGGATTGCTTTTCTATAGTAAATTATTCAAAAAATAATTTTTTCTGTCACAAATTTTAATTACGCCAGGGATTGCCTTTTCTATAGTAAATTTTGCAAAAATTAATTTTTTACTGTCGCAAATTATAATTACGCCAGGGATTGCCTTTTCTATAGTAAATTTTGCAAAAAATAATTGTTTAGTGTCTCAAATTTTAAATACGCCAGGGATTGCCTTTTGTATAGTAAATTATTCAAAAAATAATTTTTTACTGTCTCAAATTTTAATTACGCCAGGGATTGCCTTTTCTATAGTAAATTTTGCAAAAAATAATTGTTTAGTGTCGCAAATTATAATTACGCCAGGGATTGCCTTTTCTATAGTAAATTATTCAAAAAATAATTTTTTCTGTCACAAATTTTAAATACGGCAGGGATTGCCTTTTCTATAGTAAATTATTCAAAAATTAATTTTTTTCTGTCACAAATTTTAAATACGCCAGGTATTGCCTTTTCTATAGTAAATTATTCAAAAAATAATTTTTTACTGTTGCAAATTTTAAATACACCAGGGATTGCCTTTTCTATAGTAAATTATTCAAAAAATAATTTTTTACTGTCGCAAATTTTAATTACGCCAGGGATTGCCTTTTCTATAGTAAATTATTCAAAAAATTATTTTTTACTGTCTCAAATTTTAATTACGCCAGGGATTGCCTTTTCTATAGTAAATTATTCAAAAAATAATTTTATACTGTCGCAAATTTTAATTACGCCAGGGATTGCCTTTTCTATAGTAAATTATTCAAAAAATTATTTTTTACTGTCTCAAATTTTAATTACGCCAGGGATTGCCTTTTCTATAGTAAATTATTCAAAAAATAATTTTATACTGTCGCAAATTTTAATTACGCCAGGGATTGCCTTTTCTATAGTAAATTATTCAAAAATTCATTTTTTACTGTCTCACATTTTAATTACGCCAGGGATTGCCTTTTCTATAGTAAATTATTCCAAAAATAATTTTTTACTGTTGCAAATTTTAAATACGCCAGGGATTGCCGTTTCTATAGTAAATTATTCAAAAAATATTTTTTTCTGTCACAAATTTTAATTACGCCAGGGATTGAATTTTCTATAGTAAATTATTCAAAAATTCATTTTTTACTGTCTCAAATTTTAAATACGCCAGGGATTGCCTTTTCTATAGTAAATTATTCAAAAAATAATTTTTTACTGTTGCAAATTTTAAATACACCAGGGATTGCCTTTTCTATAGTAAATTATTCAAAAATTAATTTTTTACTGTCGCAAATTTTAATTACGCCAGGGATTGCCTTTTCTATAGTAAATTATTCAAAAAATTATTTTTTACTGTCTCAAATTTTAATTACGCCAGGGATTGCCTTTTCTATAGTAAATTATTCAAAAAATAATTTTATACTGTCGCAAATTTTAATTACGCCAGGGATTGCCTTTTCTATAGTAAATTATTCAAAAAATAATTTTTTCTGTCACAAATTTTAATTACGCCAGGGATTGCCTTTTCTATAGTAAATTTTGCAAAAAATAATTGTTTAGTGTCTCAAAATTTAATTACGCCAGGGATTGGCTTTTCTATAGTAAATTATTCAAAAAATAATTTTTTACTGTTGCAAATTTTAAATACGCCAGGGATTGCCTTTTCTATAGTAAATTATTCAAAAAATATTTTTTTCTGTCACAAATTTTAAATACGCCAGGGATTGCCTTTTCTATAGTAAATTTTGCAAAAAATAATTGTTTAGTGTCGCAAATTATAATTACGCCAGGGATTGCCTTTTCTATAGTAAATTATTCAAAAAATAATTTTTTCTGTCACAAATTTTAAATACGGCAGGGATTGCCTTTCCTATAGTAAATTATTCAAAAATTAATTTTTTTCTGTCGCAAATTTTAAATACGCCAGGGATTGCCTTTTCTATAGTAAATTATTCAAAAAATAATTTTTTCTGTCACAAATTTTAATTACGCCAGGGATTGCCTTTTCTATAGTAAATTTTGCAAAAAATAATTGTTTAGTGTCTCAAATTTTAATTACGCCAGGGATTGCCTTTTCTATAGTAAATTATTCAAAAATTCATTTTTTACTGTCTCAAATTTTAAATACGCCAGGGATTGCCTTTTCTATAGTAAATTATTCAAAAAATAATTTTTTACTGTTGCAAATTTTAAATACACCAGGGATTGGCTTTTCTATAGTAAATTATTCAAAAAATAATTTTTTACTGTCGCAAATTTTAATTACGCCAGAGATTGCCTTTTCTATAGTAAATTTTGCAAAAATTAATTTTTTACTGTCTCAAATTTTAATTACGGCAGGGATTGCCTTTTCTATAGTAAATTTTGCAAAAAATAATTGTTTAGTGTCGCAAATTATAATTACGCCAGGGATTGCCTTTTCTATAGTAAATTATTCAAAAAATAATTTTTTCTGTCACAAATTTTAATTACGCCAGGGATTGCCTTTTCTATAGTAAATTATTCAAAAATTAATTTTTTTCTGTCACAAATTTTAATTACGCCAGGGATTGCCTTTTCTATAGTAAATTATTCAAAAAATAATTTTTTACTGTCTCAAATTTTAATTGCGCCAGGGATTGCCTTTTCTATAGTAAATTATTCAAAAAATAATTTTTTACTGTCTCAAATTTTAATTACGCCAGGGATTGCCTTTTCTATAGTAAATTTTGCAAAAAATAATTGTTTAGTGTCTCAAATTTTAATTACGCCAGGGATTGCCTTTTCTATAGTAAATTATTCAAAAATTCATTTTTTACTGTCTCAAATTTTAAATACGCCAGGGATTGCCTTTTCTATAGTAAATTATTCAAAAAATAATTTTTTACTGTTGCAAATTTTAAATACACCAGGGATTGCCTTTTCTATAGTAAATTATTCAAAAAATAATTTTTTACTGTCGCAAATTTTAATTACGCCAGGGATTGCCTTTTCTATAGTAAATTATTCAAAAAATTATTTTTTACTGTCTCAAATTTTAATTACGCCAGGGATTGCCTTTTCTATAGTAAATTATTCAAAAAATAATTTTATACTGTCGCAAATTTTAATTACGCCAGGGATTGCCTTTTCTATAGTAAATTATTCAAAAATTCATTTTTTACTGTCTCACATTTTAATTACGCCAGGGATTGCCTTTTCTATAGTAAATTATTCCAAAAATAATTTTTTACTGTTGCAAATTTTAAATACGCCAGGGATTGCCGTTTCTATAGTAAATTATTCAAAAAATATTTTTTTCTGTCACAAATTTTAATTACGCCAGGGATTGAATTTTCTATAGTAAATTTTGCAAAAAATAATTGTTTAGAGTCGCAAGTTATAATTACGCCAGGGATTGCCTTTTCTATAGTAAATTTTGCAAAAATTAATTTTTTACTGTCGCAAATTTTAAATACGCCAGGGATTGCCTTTTCTATAGTAAATTTTGCAAAAAATAATTGTTTAGTGTCTCAAATTTTAATTACGGCAGGGATTGCCTTTTCTATAGTAAATTATTCAAAAAATAATTTTTTACTGTCTCAAATTTTAAATACGCCAGGGATTGCCTTTTCTATAGTAAATTTTGCAAAAAATAATTGTTTAGTGTCGAAAATTATATTTACGCCAGGGATTGCCTTTTCTATAGTAAATTATTCAAAAAATAATTTTTTACTGTCTCAAATTTTAATTACGCCAGGGATTGCCTTTTCTATAGTAAATTTTGCAAAAAATAATTGTTTAGTGTCGCAAATTATAATTACGCCAGGGATTGCATTTTCTATAGTAAATTATTCAAAAAATAATTTTTTCTGTCACAAATTTTAATTACGCCAGGGATTGCCTTTTCTATAGTAAATTTTGCAAAAATTAATTTTTTACTGTCTCAAATTTTAATTACGCCAGGGATTGCCTTTTCTATAGTAAATTTTGCAAAAAATAATTTTTTACTGTTGCAAATTTTAAATACGCCAGGGATTGCCTTTTGTATTGTAAATTATTCAAAAAATAATTTTTTACTGTCTCAAATTTTAATTACGGCAGGGATTGCCTTTTCTATAGTAAATTTTGCAAAAAATAATTGTTTAGTGTCGCAAATTATAATTACGCCAGGGATTGCCTTTTCTATAGTAAATTATTCAAAAAATAATTTTTTCTGTCACAAATTTTAAATACGCCAGGGATTGCCTTTTCTATAGTAAATTATTCAAAAAATAATTTTTTACTGTTGCAAATTTTAAATACGCCAGGGATTGCCTTTTCTATAGTAAATTATTCAAAAAATAATTTTTTACTGTCGCAAATTTTAATTACGCCAGGGATTGCCTTTTCTATAGTAAATTTTGCAAAAATTAATTTTTTACTGTCTCAAATTTTAATTACGCCAGGGATTGCCTTTTCTATAGTAAATTTTGCAAAAAATAATTGTTTAGTGTCGCAAATTATAATTACGCCAGGGATTGCCTTTTCTATAGTAAATTATTCAAAAAATAATTTTTTCTGTCACAAATTTTAATTACGCCAGGGATTGCCTTTTCTATAGTAAATTATTCAAAAATTATTTTTTTTCTGTCACAAATTTTAATTACGCCAGGGATTGCCTTTTCTATAGTAAATTATTCAAAAAATAATTTTTTACTGTCTCAAATTTTAATTACGCCAGGGATTGCCTTTTCTATAGTAAATTATTCAAAAAATAATTTTTTACTGTCTCAAATTTTAATTACGCCAGGGATTGCCTTTTCTATAGTAAATTTTGCAAAAAATAATTTTTTACTGTCGCAAATTTTAATTACGCCAGGGATTGCCTTTTCTATAGTAAATTATTCAAAAAATAATTTTTTACTGTCTCAAATTTTAATTACTCCAGGGATTGCCTTTTCTATAGTAAATTTTGCAAAAAATAATTGTTTAGTGTCGCAAATTTTAATTACGCCAGGGATTGCCTTTTCTATAGTAAATTTTGCAAAAAATAATTGTTTAGTGTCGCAAATTATAATTACGCCAGGGATTGCCTTTTCTATAGTAAATTATTCAAAAAATAATTTTTTACTGTCGAAAATTTTAATTACGCCAGGGATTGCCTTTTCTATATTAAATTATTCAAAAAATAATTGTTTAGTGTCGCAAATTATAATTACGCCAGGGATTGCCTTTTCTATAGTAAATTTTGCAAAAAATAATTGTTTAGTGTCGCAAATTATAATTACGCCAGGGATTGCCTTTTCTATAGTAAATTATTCAAAAAATAATTTTTTACTGTCGCAAATTTTATTTACGCCAGGGATTGCCTTTTCTATAGTAAATTATTCAAAAAATAATTGTTTAGTGTCTCAAATTTTAAATACGCCAGGGATTGCTTTTTCTATAGTAAATTTTGCAAAAAATAATTGTTTAGTGTCGCAAATTATAATTACGCCAGGGATTGCCTTTTCTATAGTAAATTATTCAAAAAATAATTTTTTACTGTCTCAAATTTTAATTACGCCAGGGATTGCCTTTTCTATAGTAAATTTTGCAAAAAATAATTGTTTAGCGTCGCAAATTATAATTACGCCAGGGATTGCATTTTCTATAGTAAATTATTCAAAAAATAATTTTTTCTGTCACAAATTTTAATTACGCCAGGGATTGCCTTTTCTATAGTAAATTTTGCAAAAAATAATTGTTTAGTGTCGCAAATTTTAATTACGCCAGGGATTGCCTTTTCTATAGTAAATTTTCCAAAAAATAATTGTTTAGTATCTCAAATTTTAATTACGCCAGGGATTGCCTTTTCTATAGTAAATTATTCAAAAAATAATTTTTTACTGTCTCAAATTTTAAATACGCCATGGATTGCTTTTTCTATAGTAAATTTTGCAAAAAATAATTGTTTAGTGTCGCAAAATATAATTACGCCAGGGATTGCCTTTTCTATAGTAAATTATTCAAAAAATAATTTTTTACTGTCTCAAATTTTAATTACGCCAGGGATTGCCTTTTCTATAGTAAATTTTGCAAAAAATAATTGTTTAGTGTCGCAAATTATAATTACGCCAGGGATTGCATTTTCTATAGTAAATTATTCAAAAAATAATTTTTTCTGTCACAAATTTTAATTACGCCAGGGATTGCCTTTTCTATAGTAAATTTTGCAAAAATTAATTTTTTACTGTCTCAAATTTTAATTACGCCAGGGATTGCCTTTTCTATAGTAAATTTTGCAAAAAATAATTTTTTACTGTTGCAAATTTTAAATACGCCAGGGATTGCCTTTTGTATAGTAAATTATTCAAAAAATAATTTTTTACTGTCTCAAATTTTAATTACGCCAGGGATTGCCTTTTCTATAGTAAATTTTGCAAAAATAATTGTTTAGTGTCGCAAATTATAATTACGCCAGGGATTGCCTTTTCTATAGTAAATTATTCAAAAAATAATTTTTTCTGTCACAAATTTTAAATACGCCAGGGATTGCCTTTTCTATAGTAAATTATTCAAAAATTAATTTTTTTTCTGTCACAAATTTTAAATACGCCAGGGATTGCCTTTTCTATAGTAAATTATTCAAAAAATAATTTTTTACTGTCTCAAATTTTAAATACGCCAGGGATTGCCTTTTCTATAGTAAATTATTCAAAAAATAATTTTTTACTGTTGCAAATTTTAAATACACCAGGGATTGCCTTTTCTATAGTAAATTATTCAAAAAATAATTTTTTACTGTCGCAAATTTTAATTACGCCAGGGATTGCCTTTTCTATAGTAAATTATTCAAAAAATTATTTTTTACTGTCTCAAATTTTAATTACGCCAGGGATTGCCTTTTCTATAGTAAATTATTCAAAAAATAATTTTATACTGTCGCAAATTTTAATTACGCCAGGGATTGCCTTTTCTATAGTAAATTATTCAAAAATTCATTTTTTTACTGTCTCAAATTTTAATTACGCCAGGGATTGCCTTTTCTATAGTAAATTATTCCAAAAATAATTTTTTACTGTTGCAAATTTTAAATACGCCAGGGATTGCCATTTCTATAGTAAATTATTCAAAAAATATTTTTTTCTGTCACAAATTTTAATTACGCCAGGGATTGAATTTTCTATAGTAAATTTTGCAAAAAATAATTGTTTTGAGTCGCAAGTTATAATTACGCCAGGGATTGCCTTTTCTATAGTAAATTTTGCAAAAATTAATTTTTTACTGTAGCAAATTTTAAATACGCCAGGGATTGCCTTTTCTATAGTAAATTTTGCAAAAAATAATTGTTTAGTCTCTCAAATTTTAGTTACGCCAGGGATTGCCTTTTCTATAGTAAATTATACAAAAAATAATTTTTTACTGTCTCAAATTTTAAATACGCCAGGGATTGCCTTTTCTATAGTAAATTTTGCAAAAAATAATTGTTTAGTGTCTCAAATTATAACTACGCCAGGGATTGCCTTTTCTATAGTAAATTATTCAAAAAATAATTTTTTACTGTCTCAAATTTTAATTACGCCAGGGATTGCCTTTTCTATAGTAAATTTTGCAAAAATAATTGTTTAGTGTCGCAAATTATAATTACGCCAGGGATTGCTTTTCTATAGTAAATTATTCAAAAAATAATTTTTTTGTCACAAATTTTAATTACGCCAGGGATTGCCTTTTCTATAGTAAATTTTGCAAAAATTAATTTTTTACTGTCTCAAATTTTAATTACGCCGGGGATTGCCTTTTCTATAGTAAATTTTGCAAAAAATAATTTTTTCTGTCACAAATTTTAAATACGGCAGGGATTGCCTTTTCTATAGTAAATTATTCAAAAAATAATTTTTTACTGTCTCAAATTTTAAATAAGCCAGGGATTGCCTTTTCTATAGTAAATTTTGCGAAAAATAATTGTTTAGTGTCGCAAATTATAATTACGCAGGGATTGCCTTTTCTATAGTAAATTATTCAAAAAATAATTTTTTACTGTCTCAAATTTTAATTACGCCAGGGATTACCTTTTCTATAGTAAATTTTGCAAAAAATAATTGTTTAGTGTCGCAAATTATAATTACGCCAGGGATTGCTTTTCTATAGTAAATTATTCAAAAAATAATTTTTTCTGTCACAAATTTTAATTACGCCAGGGATTGCCTTTTCTATAGTAAATTTTGCAAAAATTAATTTTTTACTGTCGCAAATTATAATTACGCCAGGGATTGCCTTTTCTATAGTAAATTTTGCAAAAAATAATTGTTTAGTGTCTCAAATTTTAAATACGCCAGGATTGCCTTTTGTATAGTAAATTATTCAAAAAATAATTTTTTACTGTCTCAAATTTTAATTACGCCAGGGATTGCCTTTTCTATAGTAAATTTTGCAAAAAATAATTGTTTAGTGTCGCAAATTATAATTACGCCAGGGATTGCCTTTTCTATAGTAAATTATTCAAAAAATAATTTTTTTCTGTCACAAATTTTAAATACGGCAGGGATTGCCTTTTCTATAGTAAATTATTCAAAAATTAATTTTTTTCTGTCACAAATTTTAAATACGCCAGGTATTGCCTTTTCTATAGTAAATTATTCAAAAAATAATTTTTTCTGTCACAAATTTTAATTACGCCAGGGATTGCCTTTTCTATAGTAAATTTTTCAAAAAGTAATTGTTTAGTGTCTCAAATTTTAATTACGCCAGGGATTGCCTTTTCTGTAGTAAATTATTCAAAAATTCATTTTTTACTGTCTCAAATTTTAAATACGCCAGGGATTGCCTTTTCTATAGTAAATTATTCAAAAAATAATTTTTTACTGTTGCAAATTTTAAATACGCCAGGGATTGCCTTTTCTATAGTAAATTATTCAAAAAATAATTTTTTACTGTCGCAAATTTTAATTACGCCAGGGATTGCCTTTTCTATAGTAAATTTTGCAAAAATTAATTTTTTACTGTCTCAAATTTTAATTACGCCAGGGATTGCCTTTTCTATAGTAAATTTTGCAAAAAATAATTGTTTAGTGTCGCAAATTATAATTACGCCAGGGATTGCCTTTTCTATAGTAAATTATTCAAAAAATAATTTTTTCTGTCACAAATTTTAATTACGCCAGGGATTGCCTTTTCTATAGTAAATTATTCAAAAATAAATTTTTTTCTGTCACAAATTTTAATTACACCAGGGATTGTCTTTTCTATAGTAAATTATTCAAAAAATAATTTTTTACTGTCTCAAATTTTAATTACGCCAGGGATTGCCTTTTTTATAGTAAATTATTCAAAAAATAATTTTTTACTGTCTCAAATTTTAATTACGCCAGGGATTGCCTTTTCTATAGTAAATTTTGCAAAAAATAATTGTTTAGTGTCGCAAATTTTAATTACGCCAGGGATTGCCTTTTCTATAGTAAATTATTCAAAAAATAATTTTTTACTGTCGCAAATTTTAATTACGCCAGGGAATGCCTTTCTATAGTAAATTATTCAAAAAATAATTTTTTACTGTCTCAAATTTTAATTACGCCAGGGATTGCCTTTTCTATAGTACATTATTCAAAAAATAATTTTATACTGTCGCAAATTTTAATTACGCCAGGGATTGCCTTTTCTATAGTAAATTATTCAAAAATTCATTTTTTACTGTCTCAAATTTTAATTACGCCAGGGATTGCCTTTTCTATAGTAAATTATTCAAAAAATAATTTTTTACTGTTGCAAATTTTAAATACGTCAGGGATTTCCTTTTCTATAGTAAATTATTCAAAAAATATTTTTCTCTGTCACAAATTTTAATTACGCCAGGGATTGGCTTTTCTATAGTAAATTTTGCAAAAAATAATTGTTTAGAGTCGCAAGTTATAATTACGCCAGGGATTGCCTTTTCTATAGTAAATTTTGCAAAAATTAATTTTTTACTGTCGCAAATTTTAAATACGCCAGGGATTGCCTTTTCTATAGTAAATTTTCCAAAACATAATTGTTTAGTATCTCAAATTTTAATTACGCCAGGGATTGCCTTTTCTATAGTAAATTATTCAAAAAATAATTTTTTACTGTCTCAAATTTTAAATACGCCAGGGATTGCTTCTTCTATAGTAAATTTTGCAAAAAATAATTGTTTAGTGTCGCAAAATATAATTACGCCAGGGATTGCATTTTCTATAGTAAATTATTCAAAAAATAATTTTTTACTGTCTCAAATTTTAATTCCGCCAGGGATTGCCTTTTCTATAGTAAATTTTGCAAAAAATAATTGTTTAGTGTCGCAAATTATAATTACGCCAGGGATTGCATTTTCTATAGTAAATTATTCAAAAAATAATTTTTTCTGTCACAAATTTTAATTACGCCAGGGATTGCCTTTTCTATAGTAAATTTTGCAAAAATTAATTTTTTACTGTCTCAAATTTTAATTAGACCAGGGATTGCCTTTTCTATAGTAAATTTTGCAAAAGTAATTTTTTACTGTTGCAAATTTTAAATACGCCAGGGATTGCCTTTTGTATAGTAAATTATTCAAAAAATAATTTTTTACTGTCTCAAATTTTAATTACGCCAGGGATTGCCTTTTCTATAGTAAATTTTGCAAAAAATAATTGTTTAGTGTCGCAAATTATAATTACGCCAGGGATTGCCTTTTCTATAGTAAATTATTCAAAAAATAATTTTTTCTGTCACAAATTTTAAATACGCCAGGGATTGCCTTTTCTATAGTAAATTATTCAAAAATTAATTTTTTTCTGTCACAAATTTTAAATACGCCAGGGATTGCCTTTTCTATAGTAAATTATTCAAAAAATAATTTTTTCTGTCACAAATTTTAATTACGCCAGGGATTGCCTTTTCTATAGTAAATTTTGCAAAAAATAATTGTTTAGTGTCTCAAAATTTAATTACGCCAGGGATTGGCTTTTCTATAGTAAATTATTCAAAAAATAATTTTTTACTGTTGCAAATTTTAAATACGCCAGGGATTGCCTTTTCTATAGTAAATTATTCAAAAAATATTTTTTTCTCTCACAAATTTTAAATACGCCAGGGATTGCCTTTTCTATAGTAAATTTTGCAAAAAATAATTGTTTAGTGTCGCAAATTATAATTACGCCAGGGATTGCCTTTTCTATAGTAAATTATTCAAAAAATAATTTTTTCTGTCACAAATTTTAAATACGGCAGGGATTGCCTTTCCTATAGTAAATTATTCAAAAATTAATTTTTTTCTGTCGCAAATTTTAAATACGCCAGGGATTGCCTTTTCTATAGTAAATTATTCAAAAAATAATTTTTTCTGTCACAAATTTTAATTACGCCAGGGATTGCCTTTTCTATAGTAAATTTTGCAAAAAATAATTGTTTAGTGTCTCAAATTTTAATTACGCCAGGGATTGCCTTTTCTATAGTAAATTATTCAAAAATTCATTTTTTACTGTCTCAAATTTTAAATACGCCAGGGATTGCCTTTTCTATAGTAAATTATTCAAAAAATAATTTTTTACTGTTGCAAATTTTAAATACACCAGGGATTGGCTTTTCTATAGTAAATTATTCAAAAAATAATTTTTTACTGTCGCAAATTTTAATTACGCCAGGGATTGCCTTTTCTATAGTAAATTTTGCAAAAATTAATTTTTTACTGTCTCAAATTTTAATTACGGCAGGGATTGCCTTTTCTATAGTAAATTTTGCAAAAAATAATTGTTTAGTGTCGCAAATTATAATTACGCCAGGGATTGCCTTTTCTATAGTAAATTATTCAAAAAATAATTTTTTCTGTCACAAATTTTAATTACGCCAGGGATTGCCTTTTCTATAGTAAATTATTCAAAAATTAATTTTTTTCTGTCACAAATTTTAATTACGCCAGGGATTGCCTTTTCTATAGTAAATTTTGCAAAAAATAATTGTTTAGTGTCGCAAATTATAATTACGCCAGGGATTGCCTTTTCTATAGTAAATTATTCAAAAAATAATTTTTTCTGTCACAAATTTTAAATACGGCAGGGATTGCCTTTCCTATAGTAAATTATTCAAAAATTAATTTTTTTCTGTCGCAAATTTTAAATACGCCAGGGATTGCCTTTTCTATAGTAAATTATTCAAAAAATAATTTTTTCTGTCACAAATTTTAATTACGCCAGGGATTGCCTTTTCTATAGTAAATTTTGCAAAAAATAATTGTTTAGTGTCTCAAATTTTAATTACGCCAGGGATTGCCTTTTCTATAGTAAATTATTCAAAAATTCATTTTTTACTGTCTCAAATTTTAAATACGCCAGGGATTGCCTTTTCTATAGTAAATTATTCAAAAAATAATTTTTTACTGTTGCAAATTTTAAATACACCAGGGATTGGCTTTTCTATAGTAAATTATTCAAAAAATAATTTTTTACTGTCGCAAATTTTAATTACGCCAGGGATTGCCTTTTCTATAGTAAATTTTGCAAAAATTAATTTTTTACTGTCTCAAATTTTAATTACGGCAGGGATTGCCTTTTCTATAGTAAATTTTGCAAAAAATAATTGTTTAGTGTCGCAAATTATAATTACGCCAGGGATTGCCTTTTCTATAGTAAATTATTCAAAAAATAATTTTTTCTGTCACAAATTTTAATTACGCCAGGGATTGCCTTTTCTATAGTAAATTATTCAAAAATTAATTTTTTTCTGTCACAAATTTTAATTACGCCAGGGATTGCCTTTTCTATAGTAAATTATTCAAAAAATAATTTTTTACTGTCTCAAATTTTAATTGCGCCAGGGATTGCCTTTTCTATAGTAAATTATTCAAAAAATAATTTTTTACTGTCTCAAATTTTAATTACGCCAGGGATTGCCTTTTCTATAGTAAATTTTGCAAAAAATAATTGTTTAGTGTCTCAAATTTTAATTACGCCAGGGATTGCCTTTTCTATAGTAAATTATTCAAAAATTCATTTTTTACTGTCTCAAATTTTAAATACGCCAGGGATTGCCTTTTCTATAGTAAATTATTCAAAAAATAATTTTTTACTGTTGCAAATTTTAAATACACCAGGGATTGCCTTTTCTATAGTAAATTATTCAAAAAATAATTTTTTACTGTCGCAAATTTTAATTACGCCAGGGATTGCCTTTTCTATAGTAAATTATTCAAAAAATTATTTTTTACTGTCTCAAATTTTAATTACGCCAGGGATTGCCTTTTCTATAGTAAATTATTCAAAAAATAATTTTATACTGTCGCAAATTTTAGTTACGCCAGGGATTGCCTTTTCTATAGTAAATTATTCAAAAATTCATTTTTTACTGTCTCAAATTTTAATTACGCCAGGGATTGCCTTTTCTATAGTAAATTATTCCAAAAATAATTTTTTACTGTTGCAAATTTTAAATACGCCAGGGATTGCCATTTCTATAGTAAATTATTCAAAAAATATTTTTTTCTGTCACAAATTTTAATTACGCCAGGGATTGAATTTTCTATAGTAAATTTTGCAAAAAATAATTGTTTAGAGTCGCAAGTTATAATTACGCCAGGGATTGCCTTTTCTATAGTAAATTTTGCAAAAATTAATTTTTTACTGTCGCAAATTTTAAATACGCCAGGGATTGCCTTTTCTATAGTAAATTTTGCAAAAAATAATTGTTTAGTGTCTCAAATTTTAATCACGGCAGGGATTGCCTTTTCTATAGTAAATTATTCAAAAAATAATTTTTTACTGTCTCAAATTTTAAATACGCCAGGGATTGCCTTTTCTATAGTAAATTTTGCAAAAAATAATTGTTTAGTGTCGAAAATTATATTTACGCCAGGGATTGCCTTTTCTATAGTAAATTATTCAAAAAATAATTTTTTACTGTCTCAAATTTTAATTACGCCAGGGATTGCCTTTTCTATAGTAAATTTTGCAAAAAATAATTGTTTAGTGTCGCAAATTATAATTACGCCAGGGATTGCATTTTCTATAGTAAATTATTCAAAAAATAATTTTTTCTGTCACAAATTTTAATTACGCCAGGGATTGCCTTTTCTATAGTAAATTTTGCAAAAATTAATTTTTTACTGTCTCAAATTTTAATTACGCCAGGGATTGCCTTTTCTATAGTAAATTTTGCAAAAAATAATTTTTTACTGTTGCAAATTTTAAATACGCCAGGGATTGCCTTTTGTATTGTAAATTATTCAAAAAATAATTTTTTACTGTCTCAAATTTTAATTACGGCAGGGATTGCCTTTTCTATAGTAAATTTTACAAAAAATAATTGTTTAGTGTCGCAAATTATAATTACGCCAGGGATTGCCTTTTCTATAGTAAATTATTCAAAAAATAATTTTTTCTGTCACAAATTTTAAATACGCCAGGGATTGCCTTTTCTATAGTAAATTATTCAAAAAATAATTTTTTACTGTTGCAAATTTTAAATACGCCAGGGATTGCCTTTTCTATAGTAAATTATTCAAAAAATAATTTTTTACTGTCGCAAATTTTAATTACGCCAGGGATTGCCTTTTCTATAGTAAATTTTGCAAAAATTAATTTTTTACTGTCTCAAATTTTAATTACGCCAGGGATTGCCTTTTCTATAGTAAATTTTGCAAAAAATAATTGTTTAGTGTCAGAAATTTTAATTACGCCAGGGATTGCCTTTTCTATAGTAAATTATTCAAAAAATAATTTTTTACTGTCGCAAATTTTAATTACGCCAGGGATTGCCTTTTCTATAGTAAATTATTCAAAAAATAATTTTTTACTGTCTCAAATTTTAATTACGCCAGGGATTGCCTTTTCTATAGTAAATTTTGCAAAAAATAATTTTTTACTGTCGCAAATTTTAATTACGCCAGGGATTGCCTTTTCTATAGTAAATTATTCAAAAAATAATTTTTTACTGTCTCAAATTTTAATTACTCCAGGGATTGCCTTTTCTATAGTAAATTTTGCAAAAAATAATTGTTTAGTGTCGCAAATTTTAATTACGCCAGGGATTGCCTTTTCTATAGTAAATTTTGCAAAAAATAATTGTTTAGTGTCGCAAATTATAATTACGCCAGGGATTGCCTTTTCTATAGTAAATTATTCAAAAAATAATTTTTTACTGTCGAAAATTTTAATTACGCCAGGGATTGCCTTTTCTATATTAAATTATTCAAAAAATAATTGTTTAGTGTCGCAAATTATAATTACGCCAGGGATTGCCTTTTCTATAGTAAATTTTGCAAAAAATAATTGTTTAGTGTCGCAAATTATAATTACGCCAGGGATTGCCTTTTCTATAGTAAATTATTCAAAAAATAATTGTTTACTGTCGCAAATTTTATTTACGCCAGGGATTGCCTTTTCTATAGTAAATTATTCAAAAAATAATTGTTTAGTGTCTCAAATTTTAAATACGCCAGGGATTGCTTTTTCTATAGTAAATTTTGCAAAAAATAATTGTTTAGTGTCGCAAAATATAATTACGCCAGGGATTGCCTTTTCTATAGTAAATTATTCAAAAAATAATTTTTTACTGTCTCAAATTTTAATTACGC
This sequence comes from Dioctria linearis, assembly GCA_963930735.1. Taxonomy (NCBI): domain Eukaryota; kingdom Metazoa; phylum Arthropoda; class Insecta; order Diptera; family Asilidae; genus Dioctria; species Dioctria linearis. The sequence goes on from CAWVNZ010003074.1 coordinate 22,784, forward strand.
CAGGGATTGCCTTTTCTATAGTAAATTTTGCAAAAAATAATTGTTTAGTGTCGCAAATTATAATTACGCCAGGGATTGCATTTTCTATAGTAAATTATTCAAAAAATAATTTTTTCTGTCACAAATTTTAATTACGCCAGGGATTGTCTTTTCTATAGTAAATTTTGCAAAAAATAATTGTTTAGTGTCGCAAATTTTAATTACGCCAGGGATTGCCTTTTCTATAGTAAATTTTCCAAAAAATAATTGTTTAGTATCTCAAATTTTAATTACGCCAGGGATTGCCTTTTCTATAGTAAATTATTCAAAAAATAATTTTTTACTGTCTCAAATTTTAAATACGCCATGGATTGCTTTTTCTATAGTAAATTTTGCAAAAAATAATTGTTTAGTGTCGCAAAATATAATTACGCCAGGGATTGCCTTTTCTATAGTAAATTATTCAAAAAATAATTTTTTACTGTCTCAAATTTTAATTACGCCAGGGATTGCCTTTTCTATAGTAAATTTTGCAAAAAATAATTGTTTAGTGTCGCAAATTATAATTACGCCAGGGATTGCATTTTCTATAGTAAATTATTCAAAAAATAATTTTTTCTGTCACAAATTTTAATTACGCCAGGGATTGCCTTTTCTATAGTAAATTTTGCAAAAATTAATTTTTTACTGTCTCAAATTTTAATTACGCCAGGGATTGCCTTTTCTATAGTAAATTTTGCAAAAAATAATTTTTTACTGTTGCAAATTTTAAATACGCCAGGGATTGCCTTTTGTATAGTAAATTATTCAAAAATTAATTTTTTACTGTCTCAAATTTTAATTACGCCAGGGATTGCCTTTTCTATAGTAAATTTTGCAAAAAATAATTGTTTAGTGTCGCAAATTATAATTACGCCAGGGATTGCCTTTTCTATAGTAAATTATTCAAAAAATAATTTTTTCTGTCACAAATTTTAAATACGCCAGGGATTGCCTTTTCTATAGTAAATTATTCAAAAATTAATTTTTTTCTGTCACAAATTTTAAATACGCCAGGGATTGCCTTTTCTATAGTAAATTATTCAAAAAATAATTTTTTCTGTCACAAATTTTAATTACGCCAGGGATTGCCTTTTCTATAGTAAATTTTGCAAAAAATAATTGTTTAGTGTCTCAAAATTTAATTACGCCAGGGATTGGCTTTTCTATAGTAAATTATTCAAAAAACAATTTTTTACTGTTGCAAATTTTAAATACGCCAGGGATTGCCTTTTCTAAGTAAATTATTCAAAAAATATTTTTTTCTGTCACAAATTTTAAATACGCCAGGGATTGCCTTTTCTATAGAAAATTTTGCAAAAAATAATTGTTTAGTGTCTCAAATTGTAATTACGCCAGGGATTGCCTTTTCTATAGTAAATTATTCAAAAAATAATTTTTTACTGTCTCAAATTTTAAATACGCCAGGGATTGCCTTTTCTATAGTAAATTTTGCAAAAAATAATTGTTTAGTGTCGCAAATTATAATTACGCCAGGGATTGCCTTTTCTATAGTAAATTATTCAAAAAAAAATTTTTTCTGTCACAAATTTTAATTACGCCAGGGATTGCCTTTTCTATAGTAAATTTTGCAAAAATTAATTTTTTACTGTCTCAAATTTTAATTACGCCAGGGATTGCCTTTTCTATAGTAAATTTTGAAAAAAATAATTTTTTACTGTTGAAAATTTTAAATACGCCAGGGATTGCATTTTGTATAGTAAATTATTCAAAAAATAATTTTTTACTGCCTCAAATTTTAATTACGCCAGGGATTGCCTTTTCTATAGTAAATTTTGCAAAAAATAATTGTTTAGTGTCGCAAATTATAATTACGCCAGGGATTGCCTTTTCTATAGTAAATTATTCAAAAAATAATTTTTTCTGTCACAAATTTTAAATACGGCAGGGATTGCCTTTCCTATAGTAAATTATTCAAAAATTAATTTTTTTCTGTCGCAAATTTTAAATACGCCAGGGATTGCCTTTTCTATAGTAAATTATTCAAAAAATAATTTTTTCTGTCACAAATTTTAATTACGCCAGGGATTGACTTTTCTATAGTAAATTTTGCAAAAAATAATTGTTTAGTGTCTCAAATTTTAATTACGCCAGGGATTGCCTTTTCTATAGTAAATTATTCAAAAATTCATTTTTTACTGTCTCAAATTTTAAATACGCCAGGGATTGCCTTTTCTATAGTAAATTATTCAAAAAATAATTTTTTACTGTTGCAAATTTTAAATACACCAGGGATTGCCTTTTCTATAGTAAATTATTCAAAAAATAATTTTTTACTGTCGCAAATTTTAATTACGCCAGGGATTGCCTTTTCTATAGTAAATTTTGCAAAAATTAATTTTTTACTGTCTCAAATTTTAATTACGCCAAGGATTGCCTTTTCTATAGTAAATTTTGCAAAAAATAATTGTTTAGTGTCGCAAATTATAATTACGCCAGGGATTGCCTTTTCTATAGTAAATTATTCAAAAAATAATTTTTTCTGTCACAAATTTTAATTACGCCAGGGATTGCCTTTTCTATAGTAAATTATTCAAAAATTAATTTTTTTCTGTCACAAATTTTAATTACGCCTTTTCTATAGTAAATTATTCAAAAAATAATTTTTTACTGTCTCAAATTTTAATTGCGCCAGGGATTGCCTTTTCTATAGTAAATTATTCAAAAAATAATTTTTTACTGTCTCAAATTTTAATTACGCCAGGGATTGCCTTTTCTATAGTAAATTTTGCAAAAAATAATTGTTTAGTGTCGCAAATTTTAATTTCGCCAGGGATTGCCTTTTCTATAGTAAATTATTCAAAAAATAATTTTTTACTGTCGCAAATTTTAATTACGCCAGGGATTGCCTTTTCTATAGTAAATTATTCAAAAAATTATTTTTTACTGTCTCAAATTTTAATTACGCCAGGGATTGCCTTTTCTATAGTAAATTATTCAAAAAATAATTTTATACTGTCGCAAATTTTAATTACGCCAGGGATTGCCTTTTCTATAGTAAATTATTCAAAAATTCATTTTTTACTTTCTCAAATTTTAATTACGCCAGGGATTGCCTTTTCTATAGTAAATATTCCAAAAATAATTTTTTACTGTTGCAAATTTTAAATACGCCAGGGATTGCCTTTTCTATAGTAAATTATTCAAAAAATATTTTTTTCTGTCACAAATTTTAATTACGCCAGGGATTGAATTTTCTATAGTAAATTTTGCAAAAAATAATTGTTTAGAGTCGCAAGTTATAATTACGCCAGGGATTGCCTTTTCTATAGTAAATTTTGCAAAAATTAATTTTTTACTGTCGCAAATTTTAAATACGCCAGGGATTGCCTTTTCTATAGTAAATTTTGCAAAAAATAATTGTTTAGTGTCTCAAATTTTAATTACGCCAGGGATTGCCTTTTCTATAGTAAATTATTCAAAAAATAATTTTTTACTGTCTCAAATTTTAAATACGCCAGGGATTGCCTTTTCTATAGTAAATTTTGCAAAAAATAATTGTTTAGTGTCGAAAATTATATTTACGCCAGGGATTGCCTTTTCTATAGTAAATTATTCAAAAAATAATTTTTTACTGTCTCAAATTTTAATTACGCCAGGGATTGCCTTTTCTATAGTAAATTTTGCAAAAAATAATTGTTTAGTGTCGCAAATTATAATTACGCCAGGGATTGCATTTTCTATAGTAAATTATTCAAAAAATAATTTTTTCTGTCACAAATTTTAATTACGCCAGGGATTGCCTTTTCTATAGTAAATTTTGCAAAAATTAATTTTTTACTGTCTCAAATTTTAATTACGCCAGGGATTGCCTTTTCTATAGTAAATTTTGCAAAAAATAATTTTTTACTGTTGCAAATTTTAAATACGCCAGGGATTGCCTTTTGTATTGTAAATTATTCAAACAATAATTTTTTACTGTCTCAAATTTTAATTACGGCAGGGATTGCCTTTTCTATAGTAAATTTTGCAAAAAATAATTGTTTAGTGTCGCAAATTATAATTACGCCAGGGATTGCCTTTTCTATAGTAAATTATTCAAAATATAATTTTTTCTGTCACAAATTTTAAATACGCCAGGGATTGCCTTTTCTATAGTAAATTATTCAAAAAATAATTTTTTACTGTTGCAAATTTTAAATACGCCAGGGATTGCCTTTTCTATAGTAAATTATTCAAAAAATAATTTTTTACTGTCGCAAATTTTAATTACGCCAGGGATTGCCTTTTCTATAGTAAATTTTGCAAAAATTAATTTTTTACTGTCTCAAATTTTAATTACGCCAGGGATTGCCTTTTCTATAGTAAATTTTGCAAAAAATAATTGTTTAGTGTCGCAAATTATAATTACGCCAGGGATTGCCTTTTCTATAGTAAATTATTCAAAAAATAATTTTTTCTGTCACAAATTTTAATTACGCCAGGGATTGCCTTTTCTATAGTAAATTATTCAAAAATTATTTTTTTTCTGTCACAAATTTTAATTACGCCAGGGATTGCCTTTTCTATAGTAAATTATTCAAAAAATAATTTTTTACTGTCTCAAATTTTAATTACGCCAGGGATTGCCTTTTCTATAGTAAATTATTCAAAAAATAATTTTTTACTGTCTCAAATTTTAATTACGCCAGGGATTGCCTTTTCTATAGTAAATTTTGCAAAAAATAATTGTTTAGTGTCAGAAATTTTAATTACGCCAGGGATTGCCTTTTCTATAGTAAATTATTCAAAAAATAATTTTTTACTGTCGCAAATTTTAGTTACGCCAGGGATTGCCTTTTCTATAGTAAATTATTCAAAAAATAATTTTTTACTGTCTCAAATTTTAATTACGCCAGGGATTGCCTTTTCTATAGTAAATTTTGCAAAAAATAATTTTTTACTGTCGCAAATTTTAATTACGCCAGGGATTGCCTTTTCTATAGTAAATTATTCAAAAAATAATTTTTTACTGTCTCAAATTTTAATTACTCCAGGGATTGCCTTTTCTATAGTAAATTTTGCAAAAAATAATTGTTTAGTGTCGCAAATTTTAATTACGCCAGGGATTGCCTTTTCTATAGTAAATTTTGCAAAAAATAATTGTTTAGTGTCGCAAGTTATAATTACGCCAGGGATTGCCTTTTCTATAGTAAATTATTCAAAAAATAATTTTTTACTGTCGCAAATTTTAATTACGCCAGGGATTGCCTTTTCTATATTAAATTATACAAAAAATAATTGTTTAGTGTCGCAAATTATAATTACGCCAGGGATTGCCTTTTCTATAGTAAATTTTGCAAAAAATAATTGTTTAGTGTCGCAAATTATAATTACGCCAGGGATTGCCTTTTCTATAGTAAATTATTCAAAAAATAATTTTTTACTGTCTCAAATTTTAAATACGCCAGGGATTGCCTTTTCTATAGTAAATTTTGCAAAAAATAATTGTTTAGTGTCGAAAATTATATTTACGCCAGGGATTGCCTTTTCTATAGTAAATTATTCAAAAAATAATTTTTTACTGTCTCAAATTTTAATTACGCCAGGGATTGCCTTTTCTATAGTAAATTTTGCAAAAAATAATTGTTTAGTGTCGCAAATTATAATTACGCCAGGGATTGCATTTTCTATAGTAAATTATTCAAAAAATAATTTTTTCTGTCACAAATTTTAATTACGCCAGGGATTGCCTTTTCTATAGTAAATTTTGCAAAAATAAATTTTTTACTGTCTCAAATTTTAATTACGCCAGGGATTGCCTTTTCTATAGTAAATTTTGCAAAAAATAATTTTTTACTGTTGCAAATTTTAAATACGCCAGGGATTGCCTTTTGTATTGTAAATTATTCAAAAAATAATTTTTTACTGTCTCAAATTTTAATTACGGCAGGGATTGCCTTTTCTATAGTAAATTTCGCAAAAAATAATTGTTTAGTGTCGCAAATTATAATTACGCCAGGGATTGCCTTTTCTATAGTAAATTATTCAAAAAATAATTTTTTCTGTCACAAATTTTAAATACGCCAGGGATTGCCTTTTCTATAGTAAATTATTCAAAAAATAATTTTTTACTGTTGCAAATTTTAAATACGCCAGGGATTGCCTTTTCTATAGTAAATTATTCAAAAAATAATTTTTTACTGTCGCAAATTTTAATTACGCCAGGGATTGCCTTTTCTATAGTAAATTTTGCAAAAATTAATTTTTTACTGTCTCAAATTTTAATTACGCCAGGGATTGCCTTTTCTATAGTAAATTTTGCAAAAAATAATTGTTTAGTGTCGCAAATTATAATTACGCCAGGGATTGCCTTTTCTATAGTAAATTATTCAAAAAATATTTTTTTCTGTCACAAATTTTAATTACGCCAGGGATTGCCTTTTCTATAGTAAATTATTCAAAAATTATTTTTTTTCTGTCACAAATTTTAATTACGCCAGGGATTGCCTTTTCTATAGTAAATTATTCAAAAAATAATTTTTTACTGTCTCAAATTTTAATTACGCCAGGGATTGCCTTTTCTATAGTAAATTATTCAAAAAATAATTTTTTACTGTCTCAAATTTTAATTACGCCAGGGATTGCCTTTTCTATAGTAAATTTTGCAAAAAATAATTGTTTAGTGTCGCAAATTTTAATTACGCCAGGGATTGCCTTTTCTATAGTAAATTATTCAAAAAATAATTTTTTACTGTCGCAAATTTTAATTACGCCAGGGATTGCCTTTTCTATAGTAAATTATTCAAAAAATTATTTTTTACTGTCTCAAATTTTAATTACGCCAGGGATTGCCTTTTCTATAGTAAATTATTCAAAAAATAATTTTATACTGTCGCAAATTTTAATTACGCCAGGGATTGCCTTTTCTATAGTAAATTATTCAAAAATTCATTTTTTACTGTCTCAAATTTTAATTACGCCAGGGATTGCCTTTTCTATAGTAAATTATTCCAAAAATAATTTTTTACTGTTGCAAATTTTAAATACGCCAGGGATTGCCTTTTCTATAGTAAATTATTCAAAAAATATTTTTTTCTGTCACAAATTTTAATTACGCCAGGGATTGAATTTTCTATAGTAAATTTTGCAAAAAATAATTGTTTAGAGTCGCAAGTTATAATTACGCCAGGGATTGCCTTTTCTATAGTAAATTTTGCAAAAATTAATTTTTTACTGTCGCAAATTTTAAATACGCCAGGGATTGCCTTTTCTATAGTAAATTTTGCAAAAAATAATTGTTTAGTGTCTCAAATTTTAATTACGCCAGGGATTGCCTTTTCTATAGTAAATTATTCAAAAATTCATTTTTTACTGTCTCAAATTTTAATTACGCCAGGGATTGCCTTTTCTCTAGTAAATTATTCAAAAAATTATTTTTTACTGTCTCAAATTTTAATTACGCCAGGGATTGCCTTTTCTATAGTAAATTATTCAAAAAATAATTTTATACTGTCGCAAATTTTAATTACGCCAGGGATTGCCTTTTCTATAGTAAATTATTCAAAAATTCATTTTTTACTGTCTCAAATTTTAATTACGCCAGGGATTGCCTTTTCTATAGTAAATTATTCCAAAAATAATTTTTTACTGTTGCAAATTTTAAATACGCCAGGGATTGCCTTTTCTATAGTAAATTATTCAAAAAATAATTTTTTACTGTCGCAAATTTTAATTACGCCAGGGATTGCCTTTTCTATAGTAAATTTTGCAAAAATTAATTTTTTACTGTCTCAAATTTTAATTACGCCAGGGATTGCCTTTTCTATAGTAAATTTTGCAAAAAATAATTGTTTAGTGTCGCAAATTATAATTACGCCAGGGATTGCCTTTTCTATAGTAAATTATTCAAAAAATATTTTTTTCTGTCACAAATTTTAATTACGCCAGGGATTGCCTTTTCTATAGTAAATTATTCAAAAATTATTTTTTTTCTGTCACAAATTTTAATTACGCCAGGGATTGCCTTTTCTATAGTAAAATGTTCAAAAAATAATTTTTTACTGTCTCAAATTTTTAATTACGCCAGGGATTGCCTTTTCTATAGTAAATTATTCAAAAAATAATTTTTTACTGTCTCAAATTTTAATTACGCCAGGGATTGCCTTTTCTATAGTAAATTTTGCAAAAAATAATTGTTTAGTGTCGCAAATTTTAATTACGCCAGGGATTGCCTTTTCTATAGTAAATTATTCAAAAAATAATTTTTTACTGTCGCAAATTTTAATTACGCCAGGGATTGCCTTTTCTATAGTAAATTATTCAAAAAATTATTTTTTACTGTCTCAAATTTTAATTACGCCAGGGATTGCCTTTTCTATAGTAAATTATTCAAAAAATAATTTTATACTGTCGCAAATTTTAATTACGCCAGGGATTGCCTTTTCTATAGTAAATTATTCAAAAATTCATTTTTTACTGTCTCAAATTTTAATTACGCCAGGGATTGCCTTTTCTATAGTAAATTATTCCAAAAATAATTTTTTACTGTTGCAAATTTTAAATACGCCAGGGATTGCCTTTTCTATAGTAAATTATTCAAAAAATATTTTTTTCTGTCACAAATTTTAATTACGCCAGGGATTGAATTTTCTATAGTAAATTTTGCAAAAAATAATTTTTTACTGTCGCAAATTTTAATTACGCCAGGTGATTGCCTTTTCTATAGTAAATTATTCAAAAAATAATTTTTTACTGTCTCAAATTTTAATTACTCCAGGGATTGCCTTTTCTATAGTAAATTTTGCAAAAAATAATTGTTTAGTGTCGCAAATTTTAATTACGCCAGGGATTGCCTTTTCTATAGTAAATTTTGCAAAAAATAATTGTTTAGTGTCGCAAGTTATAATTACGCCAGGGATTGCCTTTTCTATAGTAAATTATTCAAAAAATAATTTTTTACTGTCGCAAATTTTAATTACGCCAGGGATTGCCTTTTCTATATTAAATTATACAAAAAAATAATTGTTTAGTGTCGCAAATTATAATTACGCCAGGGATTGCCTTTTCTATAGTAAATTTTGCAAAAAAATAATTGTTTAGTGTCGCAAATTATAATTACGCCAGGGATTGCCTTTTCTATAGTAAATTATTCAAAAAATAATTTTTTACTGTCTCAAATTTTAAATACGCCAGGGATTGCCTTTTCTATAGTAAATTTTGCAAAAAATAATTGTTTAGTGTCGAAAATTATATTTACGCCAGGGATTGCCTTTTCTATAGTAAATTATTCAAAAAATAATTTTTTACTGTCTCAAATTTTAATTACGCCAGGGATTGCCTTTTCTATAGTAAATTTTGCAAAAAATAATTGTTTAGTGTCGCAAATTATAATTACGCCAGGGATTGCATTTTCTATAGTAAATTATTCAAAAAATAATTTTTTCTGTCACAAATTTTAATTACGCCAGGGATTGCCTTTTCTATAGTAAATTTTGCAAAAATTAATTTTTTACTGTCTCAAATTTTAATTACGCCAGGGATTGCCTTTTCTATAGTAAATTTTGCAAAAATAATTTTTTACTGTTGCAAATTTTAAATACGCCAGGGATTGCCTTTTGTATTGTAAATTATTCAAAAAATAATTTTTTACTGTCTCAAATTTTAATTACGGCAGGGATTGCCTTTTCTATAGTAAATTTCGCAAAAAATAATTGTTTAGTGTCGCAAATTATAATTACGCCAGGGATTGCCTTTTCTATAGTAAATTATTCAAAAAATAATTTTTTCTGTCACAAATTTTAAATACGCCAGGGATTGCCTTTTCTATAGTAAATTATTCAAAAAAATAATTTTTTACTGTTGCAAATTTTAAATACGCCAGGGATTGCCTTTTCTATAGTAAATTATTCAAAAAATAATTTTTTACTGTCGCAAATTTTAATTACGCCAGGGATTGCCTTTTCTATAGTAAATTTTGCAAAAATTAATTTTTTACTGTCTCAAATTTTAATTACGCCAGGGATTGCCTTTTCTATAGTAAATTTTGCAAAAAATAATTGTTTAGTGTCGCAAATTATAATTACGCCAGGGATTGCCTTTTCTATAGTAAATTATTCAAAAAATATTTTTTTCTGTCACAAATTTTAATTACGCCAGGGATTGCCTTTTCTATAGTAAATTATTCAAAAATTATTTTTTTTCTGTCACAAATTTTAATTACGCCAGGGATTGCCTTTTCTATAGTAAATTATTCAAAAATAATTTTTACTGTCTCAAATTTTAACTACGCCAGGGATTGCCTTTTCTATAGTAAATTATTCAAAAAATAATTTTTTACTGTCTCAAATTTTAATTACGCCAGGGATTGCCTTTTCTATAGTAAATTTTGCAAAAAATAATTGTTTAGTGTCGCAAATTTTAATTACGCCAGGGATTGCGTTTTCTATAGTAAATTATTCAAAAAATAATTTTTTACTGTCGCAAATTTTAATTACGCCAGGGATTGCCTTTTCTATAGTAAATTATTCAAAAAATTATTTTTTACTGTCTCAAATTTTAATTACGCCAGGGATTGCCTTTTCTATAGTAAATTATTCAAAAAATAATTTTATACTGTCGCAAATTTTAATTACGCCAGGGATTGCCTTTTCTATAGTAAATTATTCAAAAATTCATTTTTTACTGTCTCAAATTTTAATTACGCCAGGGATTGCCTTTTCTATAGTAAATTATTCCAAAAATAATTTTTTACTGTTGCAAATTTTAAATACGCCAGGGATTGCCTTTTCTATAGGTAAATTATTCAAAAAATATTTTTTTCTGTCACAAATTTTAATTACGCCAGGGATTGAATTTTCTATAGTAAATTTTGCAAAAAATAATTGTTTAGAGTCGCAAGTTATAATTACGCCAGGGATTGCCTTTTCTATAGTAAATTTTGCAAAAATTAATTTTTTACTGTCGCAAATTTTAAATACGCCAGGGATTGCCTTTTCTATAGTAAATTTTGCAAAAAATAATTGTTTAGTGTCTCAAATTTTAATTACGCCAGGGATTGCCTTTTCTATAGTAAATTATTCAAAATTCATTTTTTACTGTCTCAAATTTTAATTACGCCAGGGATTGCCTTTTCTCTAGTAAATTATTCAAAAAATTATTTTTTACTGTCTCAAATTTTAATTACGCCAGGGATTGCCTTTTCTATAGTAAATTATTCAAAAAATAATTTTATACTGTCGCAAATTTTAATTACGCCAGGGATTGCCTTTTCTATAGTAAATTATTCAAAAATTCATTTTTTACTGTCTCAAATTTTAATTACGCCAGGGATTGCCTTTTCTATAGTAAATTATTCCAAAAATAATTTTTTACTGTTGCAAATTTTAAATACGCCAGGGATTGCCTTTTCTATAGTAAATTATTCAAAAAATAATTTTTTACTGTCGCAAATTTTAATTACGCCAGGGATTGCCTTTTCTATAGTAAATTTTGCAAAAATTAATTTTTTACTGTCTCAAATTTTAATTACGCCAGGGATTGCCTTTTCTATAGTAAATTTTGCAAAAAATAATTGTTTAGTGTCGCAAATTATAATTACGCCAGGGATTGCCTTTTCTATAGTAAATTATTCAAAAAATATTTTTTTCTGTCACAAATTTTAATTACGCCAGGGATTGCCTTTTCTATAGTAAATTATTCAAAAATTATTTTTTTTCTGTCACAAATTTTAATTACGCCAGGGATTGCCTTTTCTATAGTAAAATGTTCAAAAAATAATTTTTTACTGTCTCAAATTTTAATTACGCCAGGGATTGCCTTTTCTATAGTAAATTATTCAAAAAATAATTTTTTACTGTCTCAAATTTTAATTACGCCAGGGATTGCCTTTTCTATAGTAAATTTTGCAAAAAATAATTGTTTAGTGTCGCAAATTTTAATTACGCCAGGGATTGCCTTTTCTATAGTAAATTATTCAAAAAATAATTTTTTACTGTCGCAAATTTTAATTACGCCAGGGATTGCCTTTTCTATAGTAAATTATTCAAAAAATTATTTTTTACTGTCTCAAATTTTAATTACGCCAGGGATTGCCTTTTCTATAGTAAATTATTCAAAAAATAATTTTATACTGTCGCAAATTTTAATTACGCCAGGGATTGCCTTTTCTATAGTAAATTATTCAAAAATTCATTTTTTACTGTCTCAAATTTTAATTACGCCAGGGATTGCCTTTTCTATAGTAAATTATTCCAAAAATAATTTTTTACTGTTGCAAATTTTAAATACGCCAGGGATTGCCTTTTCTATAGTAAATTATTCAAAAAATATTTTTTTCTGTCACAAATTTTAATTACGCCAGGGATTGAATTTTCTATAGTAAATTTTGCAAAAAATAATTGTTTAGAGTCGCAAGTTATAATTACGCCAGGGATTGCCTTTTCTATAGTAAATTTTGCAAAAATTAATTTTTTACTGTCGCAAATTTTAAATACGCCAGGGATTGCCTTTTCTATAGTAAATTTTGCAAAAAATAATTGTTTAGTGTCTCAAATTTTAATTACGCCAGGGATTGCCTTTTCTATAGTAAATTATTCAAAAAATAATTTTTTACTGTCTCAAATTTTAAATACGCCAGGGATTGCCTTTTCTATAGTAAATTTTGCAAAAAATAATTGTTTAGTGTCGAAAATTATATTTACGCCAGGGATTGCCTTTTCTATAGTAAATTATTCAAAAAATAATTTTTTACTGTCTCAAATTTTAATTACGCCAGGGATTGCCTTTTCTATAGTAAATTTTGCAAAAAATAATTGTTTAGTGTCGCAAATTATAATTACGCCAGGGATTGCATTTTCTATAGTAAATTATTCAAAAAATAATTTTTTCTGTCACAAATTTTAATTACGCCAGGGATTGCCTTTTCTATAGTAAATTTTGCAAAAATTAATTTTTTACTGTCTCAAATTTTAATTACGCCAGGGATTGCCTTTTCTATAGTAAATTTTGCAAAAAATAATTTTTTACTGTTGCAAATTTTAAATACGCCAGGGATTGCCTTTTGTATTGTAAATTATTCAAAAAATAATTTTTTACTGTCTCAAATTTTAATTACGGCAGGGATTGCCTTTTCTATAGTAAATTTTGCAAAAAATAATTGTTTAGTGTCGCAAATTATAATTACGCCAGGGATTGCCTTTTCTATAGTAAATTATTCAAAAAATAATTTTTTCTGTCACAAATTTTAAATACGCCAGGGATTGCCTTTTCTATAGTAAATTATTCAAAAAATAATTTTTTACTGTTGCAAATTTTAAATACGCCAGGGATTGCCTTTTCTATAGTAAATTATTCAAAAAATAATTTTTTACTGTCGCAAATTTTAATTACGCCAGGGATTGCCTTTTCTATAGTAAATTTTGCAAAAATTAATTTTTTACTGTCTCAAATTTTAATTACGCCAGGGATTGCCTTTTCTATAGTAAATTTTGCAAAAAATAATTGTTTAGTGTCGCAAATTATAATTACGCCAGGGATTGCCTTTTCTAAAGTAAATTATTCAAAAAATAATTTTTTCTGTCACAAATTTTAATTACGCCAGGGATTGCCTTTTCTATAGTAAATTATTCAAAAATTATTTTTTTTCTGTCACAAATTTTAATTACGCCAGGGATTGCCTTTTCTATAGTAAATTATTCAAAAAATAATTTTTTACTGTCTCAAATTTTAATTACGCCAGGGATTGCCTTTTCTATAGTAAATTATTCAAAAAATAATTTTTTACTGTCTCAAATTTTAATTACGCCAGGGATTGCCTTTTCTATAGTAAATTTTGCAAAAAATAATTGTTTAGTGTCAGAAATTTTAATTACGCCAGGGATTGCCTTTTCTATAGTAAATTATTCAAAAAATAATTTTTTACTGTCGCAAATTTTAATTACGCCAGGGATTGCCTTTTCTATAGTAAATTATTCAAAAAATAATTTTTTACTGTCTCAAATTTTAATTACGCCAGGGATTGCCTTTTCTATAGTAAATTTTGCAAAAAATAATTTTTTACTGTCGCAAATTTTAATTACGCCAGGGATTGCCTTTTCTATAGTAAATTATTCAAAAAATAATTTTTTACTGTCTCAAATTTTAATTACTCCAGGGATTGCCTTTTCTATAGTAAATTTTGCAAAAAATAATTGTTTAGTGTCGCAAATTTTAATTACGCCAGGGATTGCCTTTTCTATAGTAAATTTTGCAAAAAATAATTGTTTAGTGTCGCAAGTTATAATTACGCCAGGGATTGCCTTTTCTATAGTAAATTATTCAAAAAATAATTTTTTACTGTCGCAAATTTTAATTACGCCAGGGATTGCCTTTTCTATATTAAATTATTCAAAAAATAATTGTTTAGTGTCGCAAATTATAATTACGCCAGGGATTGCCTTTTCTATAGTAAATTTTGCAAAAAATAATTGTTTAGTGTCGCAAATTATAATTACGCCAGGGATTGCCTTTTCTATAGTAAATTATTCAAAAAATAATTGTTTACGGTCGCAGATTTTAATTACGCCAGGGATTGCCTTTTCTATAGTAAATTATTCAAAAAATAATTGTTTAGTGTCGCAAATTATAATTACGCCAGGGATTGCCTTTTCTATAGTAAATTTTGCAAAAATTAATTTTTTACTGTCTCAAATTTTAAATACGCCAGGGATTGCCTTTTCTATAGTAAATTATTCAAAAAATAATTTTTTTTGTCACAAATTTTAAATACGCCAGGGATTGCCTTTTCTATAGTAAATTATTCAAAAAATAATTTTTTACTGTCGCAAATTTTAATTACGCCAGGGATTGCCTTTTCTATAGTAAATTATTCAAAAAATAATTTTTTACTGTCTCAAATTTTAATTACTCCAGGGATTGCCTTTTCTATAGTAAATTATTCAAAAAATAATTTTTTACTGTCTCAAATTTTAATTACGCCAGGGATTGCCTTTTCTATAATAAATTTTGCAAAAAATAATTGTTTAGTGTCGCAAATTTTAATTACGCCAGGGATTGCCTTTTCTATAGTAAATTATTCAAAAAATAATTTTTTACTGTCGCAAATTTTAATTACGCGAGGGATTGCCTTTTCTATAGTAAATTATTCAAAAAATAATTTTTTACTGTCTCAAATTTTAATTACGCCAGGGATTGCCTTTTCTATAGTAAATTATTCAAAAAATAATTTTATACTGTCGCAAATTTTAATTACGCCAGGGATTGCCTTTTCTATAGTAAATTATTCAAAAATTCATTTTGTACTGTCTCAAATTTTAATTACGCCAGGGATTGCCTTTTCTATAGTAAATTATTCCAAAAATAATGTTTTACTGTTGCAAATTTTAAATACGCCTTTTAGTAAATTATTCAAAAAATATTTTTTTCTGTCACAAATTTTAATTACGCCAGGAATTGCCTTTTCTATAGTAAATTTTGCAAAAAATAATTGTTTAGTGTCTCAAATTTTAATTACGCCAGGGATTGCCTTTTCTATAGTAAATTATTCAAAAAATAATTTTTTACTGTCGCAAATTTTAATTACGCCAGGGATTGCCTTTTCTATAGTAAATTATTCAAAAAATAATGTTTTACTGTCTCAAATTTTAATTACGCCTGGGATTGCCTTTTCTATAGTAAATTATTCAAAAAATAATTTTTTACTGTCGCAAATTTTAATTACGCCAGGGATTGCCTTTTCTATAGTAAATTATTCAAAAAATAATTTTTTACTGTCTCAAATTTTAATTACGCCAGGGATTGCCTTTTCTATAGTAAATTTTGCAAAAAATAATTTTTTACTGTCGCAAATTTTAATTACGCCAGGGATTGCCTTTTCTATAGTAAATTATTCAAAAAATAATTTTTTACTGTCTCAAATTTTAATTACTCCAGGGATTGGCTTTTCTATAGTAAATTTTGCAAAAAATAATTGTTTAGTGTCGCAAATTTTAATTACGCCAGGGATTGCCTTTTGTATAGTAAATTTTGCAAAAAATAATTGTTTAGTGTCGCAAATTAAAATTACGCCAGGGATTGCCTTTCTATAGTAAATTATTCAAAAAATAATTTTTTACTGTCGCAAATTTTAATTACGCCAGGGATTGCCTTTTCTATATTAAATTATTCAAAAAATAATTGTTTAGTGTCGCAAATTATAATTACGCCAGGGATTGCCTTTTCTATAGTAAATTATTCAAAAAATAATTTTTTACTGTCGCAAATTTTAATTACGCCAGGGATTGCCTTTTCTATATTAAATTATTCAAAAAATAATTGTTTAGTGTCGCAAATTATAATTGCGCCAGGGATTGCCTTTTCTATAGTAAATTTTGCAAAAAATAATTGTTTAGTGTCGCAAATTATAATTACGCCAGGGATTGCCTTTTCTATAGTAAATTATTCAAAAAATAATTGTTTACTGTCGCAAATTTTAATTACGCCAGGGATTGCCTTTTCTATAGTAAATTATATAAAAAATTATTTTTTGCTGTCTCAAATTTTAATTACGCCAGGGATTGCCTTTTCTATAGTAAATTATTCAAAAAATAATTTTATACTGTCGCAAATTTTAATTACGCCAGGGATTGCCTTTTCTATAGTAAATTATTCAAAAATTCATTTTGTACTGTCTCAAATTTTAATTACGCCAGGGATTGCCTTTTCTATAGTAAATTATTCCAAAAATAATGTTTTACTGTTGCAAATTTTAAATACGCCAGGGATTGCCTTTTCTATAGTAAATTATTCAAAAAATATTTTTTTCTGTCACAAATTTTAATTACGCCAGGGATTGCCTTTTCTATAGTAAATTTTGCAAAAAATAATTGTTTAGAGTCGCAAGTTATAATTACGCCAGGGATTGCCTTTTCTATAGTAAATTTTGCAAAAATTAATTTTTTACTGTCGCAAATTTTAAATACGCCAGGGATTGCCTTTTCTATAGTAAATTTTGCAAAAAATAATTGTTTAGTGTCTCAAATTTTAATTACGCCAGGGATTGCCTTTTCTATAGTAAATTATTCAAAAAATAATTTTTTACTGTCACAAATTTTAATTACGCCAGGGATTGCCTTTTCTATAGTAAATTATTCAAAAAATAATTTTTTACTGTCTCAAATTTTAATTACGCCAGGGATTGCCCTTTCTATAGTAAATTTTGCAAAAAATAATTTTTTACTGTCGCAAATTTTAATTACGCCAGGGATTGCCTTTTCTATAGTAAATTTATCAAAAAATAATTTTTTACTGTCTCAAATTTTAATTACTCCAGGGATTGCCTTTTCTATAGTAAATTTTGCAAAAAATAATTGTTTAGTGTCGCAAATTTTAATTACGCCAGGGATTGCCTTTTGTATAGTAAATTTTGCAAAAAATAATTGTTTAGTGTCGCAAATTATAATTACGCCAGGGATTGCCTTTTCTATAGTAAATTATTCAAAAAATAATTTTTTACTGTCGCAAATTTTAATTACGCCAGGGATTGCCTTTTCTATAGTAAATTATTCCAAAAATAATTTTTTACTGTTGCAAATTTTAAATACGCCAGGGATTGCCTTTTCTATAGTAAATTATTCAAAAAATATTTTTTTCTGTCACAAATTTTAATTACGCCAGGGATTGCCTTTTCTATAGTAAATTTTGCAAAAAATAATTGTTTAGAGTCGCAAGTTATAATTACGCCAGGGATTGCCTTTTCTATAGTAAATTTTGCAAAAATTAATTTTTTACTGTCGCAAATTTTAAATACGCCAGGGATTGCCTTTTCTATAGTAAATTTTGCAAAAAATAATTGTTTAGTGTCTCAAATTTTAATTACGCCAGGGATTGCCTTTTCTATAGTAAATTATTCAAAAAATAATTTTTTACTGTCTCAAATTTTAAATACGCCAGGGATTGCCTTTTCTATAGTAAATTTTGCAAAAAATAATTGTTTAGTGTCGCAAATTATAATTAGGCCAGGGATTGCCTTTTCTATAGTAAATTATTCAAAAAATAATTTTTTACTGTCTCAAATTTTAATTACGCCAGGGATTGCCTTTTCTATAGTAAATTTTGCAAAAAATAATTGTTTAGTGTCGCAAATTATAATTACGCCAGGGATTGCATTTTCTATAGTAAATTATTCAAAAAATAATTTTTTCTGTCACAAATTTTAATTACGCCAGGGATTGCCTTTTCTATAGTAAATTTTGCAAAAATTAAATTTTTACTGTCTCAAATTTTAATTACGCCTTTTCTATAGTAAATTTTGCAAAAAATAATTTTTTACTGTTGCAAATTTTATATACGCCAGGGATTGCCTTTTGTATAGTAAATTATTCAAAAAATAATTTTTACTGTCTCAAATTTTAATTACGGCAGGGATTGCCTTTTCTATAGTAAATTTTGCAAAAAATAATTGTTTAGTGTCGCAAATTATAATTAGGACAGGGATTGCCTTTTCTATAGTAAATTATTCAAAAAATAATTTTTTCTGTCACAAATTTTAAATACGCCAGGGATAGCCTTTTCTATAGTAAATTATTCAAAAAATAATTTTTTACTGTTGCAAATTTTAAATACGCCAGGGATTGCCTTTTCTATAGTAAATTATTCAAAAAATAATTTTTTACTGTCGCAAATTTTAATTACGCCAGGGATTGCCTTTTCTATAGTAAATTTTGCAAAAATTAATTTTTTACTGTCTCAAATTTTAATTACGCCAGGGATTGCCTTTTCTATAGTAAATTTTGCAAAAAATAATTGTTTAGTGTCGCAAATTATAATTACGCCAGGGATTGCCTTTTCTATAGTAAATTATTCAAAAAATAATTTTTTCTGTCACAAATTTTAATTACGCCAGGGATTGCCTTTTCTATAGTAAATTATTCAAAAATTAATTTATTTCTGTCACAAATTTTAATTACGCCAGGGATTGCCTTTTCTATAGTAAATTATTCAAAAAATAATTTTTTACTGTCTCAAATTTTAATTACGCCAGGGATTGCCTTTTCTATAGTAAATTATTCAAAAAATAATTTTTTACTGTCTCAAATTTTAATTACGCCAGGGATTGCCTTTTCTATAGTAAATTTTGCAAAAAATAATTGTTTAGTGTCAGAAATTTTAATTACGCCAGGGATTGCCTTTTATATAGTAAATTATTCAAAAAATAATTTTTTACTGTCGCAAATTTTAATTACGCCAGGGATTGCCTTTTCTATAGTAAATTATTCAAAAAATAATTTTTTACTGTCTCAAATTTTAATTACGCCAGGGATTGCCTTTTCTATAGTAAATTTTGAAAAAAATAATTTTTTACTGTTGCAAATTTTAATTACGCCAGGGATTGCCTTTTCTATAGTAAATTATTCAAAAAATAATTTTTTACTGTCTCAAATTTTAATTACTCCAGGGATTGCCTTTTCTATAGTAAATTTTGCAAAAAATAATTGTTTAGTGTCGCAAATTTTAATTACGCCAGGGATTGCCTTTTCTATAGTAAATTTTGCAAAAAATAATTGTTTAGTGTCGCAAATTATAATTACGCCAGGGATTGCCTTTTCTATAGTAAATTATTCAAAAAATAATTTTTTACTGTCGCAAATTTTAATTACGCCAGGGATTGCCTTTTCTATAGTAAATTTTGCAAAAAATAATTGTTTAGTGTCGCAAATTATAATTACGCCAGGGATTGCCTTTTCTATAGTAAATTATTGAAAAAATAATTGTTTACTGTCGCAAATTTTAATTACGCCAGGGATTGCCTTTTCTATAGTAAATTATTCAAAAAATAATTGTTTAGTGTCGCAAATTATAATTACGCCAGGGATTGCCTTTTCTATAGTAAATTTTGCAAAAATTAATTTTTTACTGTCTCAAATTTTAAATACGCCAGGGATTGCCTTTTCTATAGTAAATTATTCAAAAAATAATTTTTTACTGTTGCAAATTTTAAATACGCCAGGGATTGCCTTTTCTATAGTAAATTATTCAAAAAATAATTTTTTACTGTCGCAAATTTTAATTACGCCAGGGATTGCCTTTTCTATAGTAAATTATTCAAAAAATAATTTTTTACTGTCTCAAATTTTAATTACTCCAGGGATTGCCTTTTCTATAGTAAATTGTGCAAAAAATAATTGTTTAGTGTCGCAAATTATAATTACGCCAGGGATTGCCTTTTCTATAGTAAATTATTCAAAAAATAATTTTTTCTGTCACAAATTTTAATTACGCCAGGGATTGCCTTTTCTATAGTAAATTATTCAAAAATTAATTTTTTCTGTCACAAATTTTAATTACGCCAGGGATTGCCTTTTCTATAGTAAACTATTCAAAAAATAATTTTTTACTGTCTCCAATTTTAATTACGCCAGGGATTGCCTTTTCTATAGTAAATTATTCAAAAAATAATTTTTTACTGTCTCAAATTTTAATTACGCCAGGGATTGCCTTTTCTATAGTAAATTTTGCAAAAAATAATTGTTTAGTGTCAGAAATTTCAATTACGCCAGGGATTGCCTTTTCTATAGTAAATTATTCAAAAAATAATTTTTTACTGTCGCAAATTTTAATTACGCCAGGGATTGCCTTTTCTATAGTAAATTATTCAAAAAATAATTTTTTCTGTCACAAATTTTAAATACGCCAGGGATTGCCTTTTCTATAGTAAATTATTCAAAAATAATTTTTTACTGTCGCAAATTTTAAATACGCCAGGGATTGCCTTTTCTATAGTAAATTATTCAAAAAATAATTTTTTACTGTCGCAAATTTTAATTACGCCAGGGATTGCCTTTTCTATAGTAAATTTTGCAAAAATTAATTTTTTACTGTCTCAAATTTTAATTACGCCTGGGATTGCCTTTTCTATAGTAAATTTTGCAAAGAAAAATTGTTTAGTGTCGCAAATTATAATTACGCCAGGGATTGCCTTTTCTATAGTAAATTATTCAAAAAATAATTTTTTCTGTCACAAATTTTAATTACGCCAGGGATTCCCTTTTCTATAGTAAATTATTCAAAAATTAATTTTTTTCTGTCACAAATTATAATTACGCCAGGGATTGCCTTTTCTATAGTAAATTATTCAAAAAATAATTGTTTACTGTCGCAAATTTTAATTACGCCAGGGATTGCCTTTTCTATAGTAAATTATTCAAAAAATAATTGTTTAGTGTCGCAAATTATAATTACGCCAGGGATTGCCTTTTCTATAGTAAATTTTGCAAAAATTAATTTTTTACTGTCTCAAATTTTAAATACGCCAGGGATTGCCTTTTCTATAGTAAATTATTCAAAAAATAATTTCTTACTGTTGCAAATTTTAAATACGCCAGGGATTGCCTTTTCTATAGTAAATTATTCAAAAAATAATTTTTTACTGTCGCAAATTTTAATTACGCCAGGGATTGCCTTTTCTATAGTAAATTATTCAAAAAATAATTTTTTACTGTCTCAAATTTTAATTACTCCAGGGATTGCCTTTTCTATAGTAAATTTTGCAAAAAATAATTGTTTAGTGTCTCAAATTATAATTACGCCAGGGATTGCCTTTTCTATAGTAAATTATTCAAAAAATAATTTTTTCTGTCACAAATTTTAATTACGCCAGGGATTGCCTTTTCTATAGTAAATTATTCAAAAATTAATTTTTTTCTGTCACAAATTATAATTACGCCAGGGATTGCCTTTTCTATAGTAAATTATTCAAAAAATAATTTTTTACTGTCTCAAATTTTAATTACGCCAGGGATTGCCTTTTCTATAGTAAATTATTCAAAAAATAATTTTTTACTGTCTCAAATTTTAATTACGCCAGGGATTGCCTTTTCTATAGTAAATTTTGCAAAAAATAATAGTTTAGTGTCAGAAATTTTAATTACGCCAGGGATTGCCTTTTCTATAGTAAATTATTCAAAAAATAATTTTTTACTGTCGCAAATTTTAATTACGCCAGGGATTGCCTTTTCTATAGTAAATTATTCAAAAAATAATTTTTTCTGTCACAAATTTTAAATACGCCAGGGATTGCCTTTTCTATAGTAAATTATTCAAAAAATAATTTTTTACTGTTGCAAATTTTAAATACGCCAGGGATTGCCTTTTCTATAGTAAATTATTCAAAAAATAATTTTTTACTGTCTCAAATTTTAATTACGCCAGGGATTGCCTTTTCTATAGTAAATTTTGCAAAAAATAATTGTTTAGTGTCAGAAATTTTAATTACGCCAGGGATTGCCTTTTCTATAGTAAATTATTCAAAAAATAATTTTTTACTGTCGCAAATTTTAATTACGCCAGGGATTGCCTTTTCTATAGTAAATTATTCAAAAAATAATTTTTTCTGTCACAAATTTTAAATACGCCAGGGATTGCCTTTTCTATAGTAAATTATTCAAAAAATAATTTTTTACTGTTGCAAATTTTAAATACGCCAGGGATTGCCTTTTTTATAGTAAATTATTCAAAAAATAATTTTTTACTGTCGCAAATTTTAATTACGCCAGGGATTGCCTTTTCTATAGTAAATTTTGCAAAAATTATTTTTTTACTGTCTCAAATTTTAATTACGCCTGGGATTGCCTTTTCTATAGTAAATTTTGCAAAGAATAATTGTTTAGTGTCGCAAATTATAATTACGCCAGGGATTGCCTTTTCTATAGTAAATTATTCAAAAAATAATTTTTTCTGTCACAAATTTTAATTACGCCAGGGATTCCCTTTTCTATAGTAAATTATTCAAAAATTAATTTTTTTCTGTCACAAATTTTAATTACGCCAGGGATTGCCTTTTCTATAGTAAATTATTCAAAAAATAATTTTTTACTGTCTCAAATTTTAATTACGCCAGGGATTGCCTTTTCTATAGTAAATTATTCAAAAAATAATTTTTTACTGTCTCAAATTTTAATTACGCCAAGGATTGCCTTTTCTATAGTAAATTTTGCAAAAAATAATTGTTTAGTGTCAGAAATTTTAATTACGCCAGGGATTGCCTTTTCTATAGTAAATTATTCAAAAAATAATTGTTTAGTGTCGCAAATTTTAATTACGCCAGGGATTGCCTTTTCTATAGTAAATTTTGCAAAAAATAATTGTTTAGTGTCGCAAATTATAATTACGCCAGGGATTGCCTTTTCTATAGTAAATTATTCAAAAAATAATTTTTTACTGTCGCAAATTTTAATTACGCCCGGGATTGCCTTTTCTATAGTAAATTATTCAAAAAATAATTGTTTAGTGTCGCAAATTATAATTACGCCAGGGATTGCCTTTTCTATAGTAAATTTTGCAAAAAATAATTGTTTAGTGTCGCAAATTATAATTACGCCAGGGATTGCCTTTTCTATAGTAAATTATTCAAAAAATAATTGTTTACTGTCGCAAATTTTAATTACGCCAGGGATTGCCTTTTCTATAGTAAATTATTCAAAAAATAATTGTTTAGTGTCGCAAATTATAATTACGCCAGGGATTGCCTTTTCTATAGTAAATTTTGCAAAAATTAATTTTTTACTGTCTCAAATTTTAAATACGCCAGGGATTGCCTTTTCTATAGTAAATTATTCAAAAAATAATTTTTTACTGTTGCAAATTTTAAATACGCCAGGGATTGCCTTTTGTATAGTAAATTATTCAAAAAATAATTTTTTACTGTCTCAAATTTTAATTACGCCAGGGATTGCCTTTTCTATAGTAAATTATTCAAAAAATAATTGTTTAGTGTCGCAAATTATAATTACGCCAGGGATTGAATTTTCTATAGTAAATTATTCAAAAAATAATTTTTTCTGTCACAAATTTTAATTACGCCAGGGATTGCCTTTTCTATAGTAAATTTTGCAAAAATTAATTTTTTACTGTCTCAAATTTTAATTACGCCAGGATTGCCTTTTCTATTGTAATTTTGAAAAAAATAATTTTTTTACTGTTGCAAATTTTAAATACGCCAGGGATTGCCTTTTCTATAGTAAATTATTCAAAAAATAATTTTTTTACTGTCTCAAATTTTAATTACGCCAGGGATTGCCTTTTCTATAGTAAATTTTGCAAAAAATAATTGTTTAGTGTCAGAAATTTTAATTACGCCACGGATTGCCTTTTCTATAGTAAATTATTCAAAAATAATTTTTTACTGTCGCAAATTTTAATTACGCCAGGGATTGCCTTTTCTATAGTAAATTATTCAAAAAATAATTTTTTACTGTCTCAAATTTTAATTACGCCAGGGATTGCCTTTTCTATAGTAAATTTTGCAAAAAATAATTTTTTACTGTCGCAAATTTTAATTACGCACAGGGATTGCCTTTTCTATAGTAAATTATTCAAAAATAATTTTTTACTGTCTCAAATTTTAATTACTCCAGGGATTGCCTTTTCTATAGTAAATTTTGCAAAAAATAATTGTTTAGTGTCGCAAATTTTAATTACGCCAGGGAATTGCCTTTTCTATAGTAAATTTTGCAAAAAATAATTGTTTAGTGTCGCAAATTATAATTACGCCAGGGATTGCCTTTTCTATAGTAAATTATTCAAAAAATAATTTTTTACTGTCGCAAATTTTAATTACGCCAGGGATTGCCTTTTCTATAGTAAATTATTCAAAAAATAATTGTTTAGTGTCGCAAATTATAATTACGCCAGGGATTGCCTTTTCTATAGTAAATTTTGCAAAAAATAATTGTTTAATGTCGCAAATTATAATTACGCCAGGGATTGCCTTTTCTATAGTAAATTATTCAAAAAATAATTGTTTACTGTCGCAAATTTTAATTACGCCAGGGATTGCCTTTTCTATAGTAAATTATTCAAAAAATAATTGTTTAGTGTCGCAAATTATAATTACGCCAGGGATTGCCTTTTCTATAGTAAATTTTGCAAAAATTAATTTTTTACTGTCTCAAATTTTAATACGCCAGGGATTGCCTTTTCTGTAGTAAATTATTCAAAAAATAATTTTTTACTGTTGCAATTTTAAATACGCCAGGGATTGCCTTTTCTATAGTAAATTATTCAAAAAATAATTTTTTACTGTCGCAAATTTTAATTACGCCAGGGATTGCCTTTTCTATAGTAAATTATTCAAAAAATAATTTTTTTACTGTCTCAAATTTTAATTACTCCAGGGATTGCCTTTTCTATAGTAAATTTTGCAAAAAATAATTGTTTAGTGTCGCAAATTATAATTACGCCAAGGATTGCCTTTTCTATAGTAAATTATTCAAAAAATAATTTTTTCTGTCACAAATTTTAATTACGCCAGGGATTGCCTTTTCTATAGTAAATTATTCAAAAATTAATTTTTTTCTGTCACAAATTTTAATTACGCCAGGGATTGCCTTTTCTATAGTAAATTATTCAAAAAATAATTTTTTACTGTCTCAAATTTTAATTACGCCAGGGATTGCCTTTTCTATAGTAAATTATTCAAAAAAATAATTTTTTGCTGTCTCAAATTTTAATAACGCCAGGGATTGCCTTTTCTATAGTAAATTTTGCAAAAAATAATGTTTAGTGTCAGAAATTTTAATTACGCCAGGGATTGCCTTTTCTATAGTAAATTATCAAAAAATAATTTTTTACTGTCGCAAATTTTAATTACGCCAGGGATTGCCTTTTCTATAGTAAATTATTCAAAAAATAATTTTTTACTGTCTCAAATTTTAATTACGCCAGGGATTGCCTTTTCTATAGTAAATTTTGCAAAAAATAATTTTTTACTGTCGCAAATTTTAATTACGCCAGGGATTGCCTTTTCTATAGTAAATTATTCAAAAAATAATTTTTTACTGTCTCAAATTTTAATTACTCCAGGGATTGCCTTTTCTATAGTAAATTATTCAAAAAATAATTTTTTTACTGTCGCAAAATTTAATTACGCCAGGGATTGCCTTTTCTATAGTAAATTTTGCAAAAAATAATTTTTTAGTGTCGCAAATTTTAATTACGCCAGGGATTGCCTTTTCTATAGTAAATTATTCAAAAATTCATTTTTACTGTCGCAAATTTTAAATACGCCAGGGATTGCCTTTGCTATAGTAAATTTTGCAAAAATAATTTTTTACTGTTGCAAATTTTAATTACGCCAGGGATTGCCTTTTCTATAGTAAATTATTCAAAAAATAATTTTTTACTGTCTCAAATTTTAATTACGCCAGGGATTGCCTTTTCTATAGTAAATTTTTCAAAAATTCATTTTTTACTGTCTCAAATTTTAATTACGCCAGGGATTGCCTTTTCTATAGTAAATTATTCAAAAAATAATTTTTTACTGTATCAAATTTTAATTACGCCAGGGATTGCCTTTTCTATAGTAAATTATTCAAAAAATAATTTTTTACTGTCGCAAATTTTAATTACGCCAGGGATTGCCTTTTCTATAGTAAATTATTCAAAAAATAATTTTTTACTGTCTCAAATTTTAATTACGCCAGGGATTGCCTTTTCTATAGTAAATTATTCAAAAAATAATTTTATACTGTCGCAAATTTTAATTACGCCAGGGATTGCCTTTTCTATAGTAAATTATTCAAAAATTCATTTTTTAGTGTCGCAAATTTTAATTACGCCAGGGATTGCCTTTTCTATAGTAAATTATTCAAAAAATAAATTTTTCTGTCACAAATTTTAATTACGCCAGGGATTGCCTTTTCTATAGTAAATTATTCAAAAAATAATTTTTTACTGTCTCAAATTTTAATTACGCCAGGGATTGCCTTTTCTATAGTAAATTATTCAAAAAATAATTTTATACTGTCGCAAATTTTAATTACGCCAGGGATTGCCTTTTCTATAGTAAATTATTCAAAAATTCATTTTTTACTGTCTCAAATTTTAATTACGCCAGGGATTGCCTTTTCTATAGTAAATTATTCAAAAAAATAATTTTTTACTGTTGCAAATTTTAAATACGCCAGGGATTGCCTTTTCAATAGTAAATTATTCAAAAAATATTTTTTTCTGTCACAAATTTTAAATACGCCAGGGATTGCCTTTTCTATAGTAAATTTTGCAAAAAATAATTGTTTAGTGTCTCAAATTTTAATTACGCCAGGGATTGCCTTTTCTATAGTAAATTATTCAAAAAATAATTTTTTACTGTAAATTTTGCAAAAAATAATTGTTTAGTGTCTCAAATTTTAATTACGCCAGGGATTGCCTTTTCTATAGTAAATTATTCAAAAAATAATTTTTACTGTCTCAAATTTTAAATACGCCAGGGATTGCCTTTTCTATAGTAAATTTTGCAAAAAATAATTGTTTAGTGTCGCAAATTATAATTACGCCAGGGATTGCCTTTTCTATAGTAAATTATTCAAAAAATAATATTTTACTGTCTCAAATTTTAATTACGCCAGGGATTGCCTTTTCTATAGTAAATTTTGCAAAAAATAATTGTTTAGTGTCGCAAATTATAATTACGCCAGGGATTGCCTTTTCTATAGTAAATTATTCAAAAAATAATTTTTTCTGTCACAAATTTTAATTACGGCAGAGATTGCCTTTTCTATAGTAAATTTTGCAAAAAATAATTGTTTAGTGTCGCAAATATAATTACGCCAGGGATTGCCTTTTCTATAGTAAATTATTCAAAAAATAATTTTTTCTGTCACAAATTTTAAATACGGCAGGGATTGCCTTTTCTATAGTAAATTATTCAAAAAATAATTTTTTCTGTCACAAATTTTAATTACGCCAGGGATTGCCTTTTCTATAGTAAATTTTGCAAAAATTAATTTTTTACTGTCTCAAATTTTAATTACGCCAGGAATGGCCTTTTCTATAGTAAATTTTTGCAAAAAATAATTTTTACTGTTGCAAATTTTAAATACGCCAGGGATTGCCTTTTGTATAGTAAATTATTCAAAAAATAATTTTTTACTGTCTCAAATTTTAATTACGCCAGGGATTGCCTTTTCTATAGTAAATTTTGCAAAAAATAATTATTTAGTGTCGCAAATCATAATTACGCCAGGGATTGCCTTTTCTATAGTAAATTATTCAAAAAATAATTTGTTATTGTCTCAAATTTTAATTACGCCAGGGATTGCCTTTTCTATAGTAAATTATTCAAAAAATAATTTTTTCTGTCTCAAATTTTAAATACGCCAGGGATTGCCTTTTCTATAGTAAATTATTCAAAAAATAATTTTATACTGTCGCAAATTATAATTACGCCAGGGATTGCCTTTTCTATAGTAAATTTTGCAAAAAATAATTTTTTACTGTCGCAAATTTTAAATACGCCATGGATTGCTTTTTCTATAGTAAATTATTCAAAAAATAATATTTTACTGTCGCAAATTTTAATTACGCCAGGGATTGCCTTTTCTATAGTAAATTATTCAAAAAATAATTTTTTACTGTCGCAAATTTTAAATACGCCAGGGATTGCCTTTTCTATAGTAAATTATTCAAAAAATAATTTTTACTGTCGCAAATATTAATTACGCCAGGGATTGCCTTTTCTATAGTAAATTTTGCAAAAAATAATTTTTTAGTGTCGCAAATTTTAATTACGCCAGGGATTGCCTTTTCTATAGTAAATTATTCAAAAATTCATTTTTTACTGTCGCAAATTTTAAATACGCCAGGGATTGCCTTTTCTATAGTAAATTTTGCAAAAAATAATTTTTTACTGTTGCAAATTTTAATTACGCTAGGGATTGCCTTTTCTATAGTAAATTATTCAAAAAATAATTTTTTACTGTCTCAAATTTTAATTACGCCAGGGATTGCCTTTTCTATAGTAAATTTTTCAAAAATTCATTTTTTACTGTCTCAAATTTTAATTACGCCAGGGATTGCCTTTTCTATAGTAAATTATTCAAAAAATAATTTTTTACTGTCTCAAATTTTAATTACGCCAGGGATTGCCTTTTCTATAGTAAATTATTCAAAAAATAATTTTTTACTGTCGCAAATTTTAATTACGCCAGGGATTGCCTTTTCTATAGTAAATTATTCAAAAAATAATTTTTTACTGTCTCAAATTTTAATTACGCCAGGGATTGCCTTTTCTATAGTAAATTTTGCAAAAAATAATTGTTTAGTGTCGCAAATTATAATTACGCCAGCGATTGCCTTTTCTATAGTAAATTATTCAAAAAATAATTTTTTCTGTCACTAATTTTAATTACGCCAGAGATTGCCTTTTCTATAGTAAATTTTGCAAAAATTAATTTTTTACTGTCTCAAATTTTAATTACGCCAGGGATTGCCTTTTCTATAGTAAATTTTGCAAAAAATAATTTTTTACTGTTGCAAATTTTAAATACGCCAGGGATTGCCTTTTGTATAGTAAATTATTCAAAAAATAATTTTTTACTGTCTCAAATTTTAATTACGCCAGGGATTGCCTTTTCTATAGTAAATTTTGCAAAAAATAATTGTTTAGTGTCGCAAATTATAATTACGCCAGGGATTGCCTTTTCTATAGTAAATTATTCAACAAATAATTTTTTCTGTCACAAATTTTAAATACGGCAGGGATTGCCTTTTCTATAGTAAATTATTCAAAAAATAATTTTTTCTGTCACAAATTTTAATTACGCCAGGGATTGTCTTTTCTATAGTAAATTTTGCAAAAATTAATTTTTTACTGTCTCAAATTTTAATTACGCCAGGAATTGTCTTTTCTATAGTAAATTTTGCAAAAAATAATTTTTACTGTTGCAAATTTTAAATACGCCAGGGATTGCCTTTTGTATAGTAAATTATTCAAAAAATAATTTTTTACTGTCTCAAATTTTAATTACGCCAGGGATTGCCTTTTCTATAGTAAATTTTGCAAAAAATAATTATTTAGTGTCGCAAATTATAATTACGCCAGGGATTGCCTTTTCTATAGTAAATTATTCAAAAAATAATTTGTTATTGTCTCTAATTTTAATTACGCCAGGGATTGCCTTTTCTATAGTAAATTATTCAAAAAATAATTTTTTCTGTCTCAAATTTTAAATACGCCAGGGATTGCCTTTTCTATAGTGAATTATTCAAAAAATAATTTTATACTGTCGCAAATTATAATTACGCCAGGGATTGCCTTTTCTATAGTAAATTTTGCAAAAAATAATTTTTTACTGTCGCAAATTTTAAATACGCCATGGATTGCTTTTTCTATAGTAAATTATTCAGAAAATAATATTTTACTGTCTCAAATTTTAATTACGCCAGGGATTGCCTTTTCTATAGTAAATTATTCAAAAAATAATTTTTTACTGTCGCAAATTTTAAATACGCCAGGGATTGCCTTTTCTATAGTAAATTATTCAAAAAATAATTTTTTACTGTAGCAAATATTAATTACGCCAGGGATTGCCTTTTCTATAGTAAATTTTGCAAAAAATAATTTTTTAGTCTCGCAAATTTTAATTACGCCAGGGATTGCCTTTTCTATAGTAAATTATTCAAAAATTCATTTTTTACTGTCGCAAATTTTAAATACGCCAGGGATTGCCTTTTCTATAGTAAATTTTGCAAAAAATAATTTTTTACTGTTGCAAATTTTAATTACGCTAGGGATTGCCTTTTCTATAGTAAATTATTCAAAAAATAATTTTTTACTGTCGCAAATTTTAATTACGCCAGGGATTGCCTTTTCTATAGTAAATTATTCAAAAAATAATTTTTTACTGTCTCAAATTTTAATTACGCCAGGGATTGCCTTTTCTATAGTAAATTATTCAAAAAATAATTTTATACTGTCGCAAATTTTAATTACGCCAGGGATTGCCATTTCTATAGTAAATTATTCAAAAATTCATTTTTTAGCGTCGCAAATTTTAATTACGCCAGGGATTGCCTTTTCTATAGTAAATTATTCAAAAAATAAATTTTTCTGTCACAAATTTTAATTACGCCAGGGATTGCCTTTTCTATAGTAAATTATTCAAAAAATAATTTTTTACTGTCTCAAATTTTAATTACGCCAGGGATTGCCTTTTCTATAGTAAATTATTCAAAAAATAATTTTATACTGTCGCAAATTTTAATTACGCCAGGGATTGCCTTTTCTATAGTAAATTATTCAAAAATTCATTTTTTACTGTCTCAAATTTTAATTACGCCAGGGATTGCCTTTTCTATAGTAAATTATTCAAAAAATAATTTTTTTACTGTTGCAAATTTTAAATACGCCAGGGATTGCCTTTTCTATAGTAAATTATTCAAAAAATATTTTTTTCTGTCACAAATTTTAAATACGCCAGGGATTGCCTTTTCTATAGTAAATTTTGCAAAAAATAATTGTTTAGTGTCTCATATTTTAATTACGCCAGGGATTGCCTTTTCTATAGTAAATTATTCAAAAAATAATTTTTTACTGTAAATTTTGCAAAAAATAATTGTTTAGTGTCTCAAATTTTAATTACGCCAGGGATTGCCTTTTCTATAGTAAATTATTCAAAAAATAATTTTTTACTGTCTCAAATTTTAAATACGCCAGGGATTGCCTTTTCTATAGTAAATTTTGCAAAAAATAATTGTTTAGTGTCGCAAATTATAATTACGCCAGGGATTGCCTTTTCTATAGTAAATTATTCAAAAAATAATATTTTACTGTCTCAAATTTTAATTACG
>CAWVNZ010003075.1:0-112776 GCA_963930735.1 Dioctria linearis
TTTTGAATAATTTACTATAGAAAAGGCAATCCCTGGCGTAATTAAAATTTGCAACAGTAAAAAACTATTTTTTGAATAATTTACTATAGAAAAGGCAATCCCTGGCGTATTTAAAATTTGCGACAGCAAAAAATTATTTTTTGAAAAATTTACTATAGAAAAGGCAATCCCTGGCGTATTTAAAATTTGCGACAGTAGAAAATTATTTTTTGAAAAATTTACTATAGAAAAGGCAATCCCTGGTGCAATTAAAACTTGCGACAGTAAAAAATTATTTTTTGAATAATTTACTATAGAAAAGGCAATCCCTGGCGTAATTAAAATTTGCGACAGTAAAAAATTATTTTTTGAAAAATTTACTATAGAAAAGGCAATCCCTGCGTATTTAAAAATTTGCGACAGTTAAAAATTAATTTGTGAAAAAATTTACTATAGAAAAGGCAATCACTGGCGTAATTAAAATTTCCGACAGTAAAAAATAATTTTTTGAATAATTTACTATAGAAAAGGCAATCCCTGGCGTAATTAAAATTTTCGACAGTAAATAATTATTTTTTGTAAAATTTACTGTAGAAAAGGCAATCCCTGGCGCAATTGCAATTTGCGACAGTAAAAAATTATTTTTGAAAAATTTACTGTAGAAAAGGCAATCCCTGGCGTAATTAAAATTTGCGACAGTAAAAAATTATTTTTTGAAAAATTTACTGTAGAAAAGGCAATCCCTGGCGTAATTAAAATTTGCGACAGTAAAAAATTATTTTTTGAAAAATTTACTATAGAAATGGCAATCCCTGGCGTATTTAAAATTTGCGACAGTAAAAAATTATTTTTTGAATAATTTACTATAGAAAAGGCAATCGCTGGCGTAATTAAAATTTTCGACCGTAAAAAATTATTTTTTGTAAAATTTACTGTAGAAAAGGCAATCCCTGGCGCAATTACAATTTGCGACAGTAAAAAATTATTTTTTGAAAAATTTACTGTAGAAAAGGCAATCCCTGGCGTAATTAAAATTTGCGACAGTAAAAAATTATTTTTTGAAAAATTTACTGTAGAAAAGGCAATCCCTGGCGGATTTAAAATTTGCGACAGCAAAAAATTAATTCGTGAAAAATTTACTATAGAAAAGGCAATCCTGGCGTAATTAAAATTTGCGACAGTAAAAAATTATTTTTTGAATAATTTACTGTAGAAAAGGCAATCTCTGGCGCAATTAAAATTTGCGACAGTAGAAAATAATTTTTTGAAAAATTTACTATAGAAAAGGCAATCCCTGGCGTATTTAAAATTTGCGACAGTAAAAAATTAGTTTTTGAAAAATTTACTATAGAAAAGGCATTCCCTGGCGGATTTAAAATTTGCGATAGTAAAAAATTAATTTGTGAAAGATTTACTATAGAAAAGGCAATCCTTGGCGTAATTAAAATTTGCGACAGTATAAAATTATTTTTTGAAAAATTTACTATAGAAAAGGCAATCCCTGTCGTATTTAAAATTTGCGACAGTATAAAATTATTTTTTGAAAAATTTACTGTAGAAAAGGCAATGCCTGGCGTAATTAAAATTTGCGACAGTAAACAATTATTTTTTGAAAAATTTACTGTAGAAAAGGCAATCCCTGGCGGATTTAAAATTTGCGACAGCAAAAAATTAATTCGTGAAAAATTTACTATAGAAAAGGCAATCCCTGGCGTAATTAAAATTTGCGACAGTAAAAAATTATTTTTTGAATAATTTACTGTAGAAAAGGCAATCTCTGGCGCAATTAAAATTTGCGACAGTAGAAAATTATTTTTGAAAAATTTACTATAGAAATGGCAATCCCTGGCGTATTTAAAATTTGCGAGAGTAAAAAATTAGTTTTTGAAAAATTTACTATAGAAAAGGCAATCCCTGGCGGATTTAAAATTTGCGACAGTAAAAAATTATTTTTTGAATAATTTTCTATAGAAAAGGCAATCCCTGGCGTAATTAAAATTTGCTACAGTAAAAAAATATTTTTTGAAAAATTTACTATAGAAAAGGCAATCCCTGGCGTATTTAAAATTTGCGACAGTAGAAAATTATTTTTTGCAAAATTTACTATAGAAAAGGCAATCACTGGCGTAATTAAAATTTCCGACAGTAAAAAATAATTTTTTGAATAATTTACTATAGAAAAGGCAATCCGTGGCGTAATTAAAATTTTCGACAGTAAAAAATTATTTTTTGTAAAATTTACTGTAGAAAAGGCAATCCCTGGCGCAATTGCAATTTGCGACAGTAAAAAATTATTTTTTGAAAAATTTACTGTAGAAAAGGCAATCCCTGGCGTAATTAAGATTTGCGACAGTAAAAAATTATTTTTTAAAAATTTACTGTAGAAAAGGCAATCTCTGGCGTAATTAAAATTTGCGACAGTAAAAAATTATTTTTGAAAAATTTACTATAGAAATGGCAATCCCTGGCGTATTTAAAATTTGCGACAGTAAAAAATTATTTTTGAATAATTTACTATTGAAAAGGCAATCCCTGGCGTAATTAAAATTTTCGACCGTAAAAAATTATTTTTTGTAAAATTTACTGTAGAAAAGGCAATCCCTGGCGCAATTACAATTTGCGACAGTAAAAAATTATTTTTTGAAAAATTTACTGTAGAAAAGGCAATCCCTGGCGTAATTAAAATTTGCGACAGTAAAAAATTATTTTTTGAAATATTTACTGTAGAAAAGGCAATCCCTGGCGGATTTAAAATTTGCGACAGCAAAAAATTAATTCGTGAAAAATTTACTACAGAAAAGGCAATCCCTGGCGTAATTAAAATTTGCGACAGTAAAAAATTATTTTTTGAATAATTTACTGTAGAAAAGGCAATCTCTGGCGCAATTAAAATTTGCGACAGTAGAAAATAATTTTTTGAAAAATTTACTATAGAAAAGGCAATCCCTGGCGTATTTAAAATTTGCGACAGTAAAAAATTAGTTTTTGAAAAATTTACTATAGAAAAGGCATTCCCTGGCGGATTTAAAATTTGCGATAGTAAAAAATTAATTTGTGAAAGATTTACTATAGAAAAGGCAATCCCTGGCGTAATTAAAATTTGCGACAGTATAAAATTATTTTTTGAAAAATTTACTATAGAAAAGGCAATCCCTGGCGTATTTAAAATTTGCGACAGTATAAAATTATTTTTTGAAAAATTTACTGTAGAAAAGGCAATGCCTGGCGTAATTAAAATTTGCGACAGTAAACAATTATTTTTTGAAAAATTTACTGTAGAAAAGGCAATCCCTGGCGGATTTAAAATTTGCGACAGCAAAAAATTAATTCGTGAAAAATTTACTATAGAAAAGGCAATCCCTGGCGTAATTAAAATTTGCGACAGTAAAAAATTATTTTTTGAATAATTTACTGTAGAAAAGGCAATCTCTGGCGCAATTAAAATTTGCGACAGTAGAAAATTATTTTTTGAAAAATTTACTATAGAAATGGCAATCCCTGGCGTATTTAAAATTTGCGACAGTAAAAAATTAGTTTTTGAAAAATTTACTATAGAAAAGGCAATCCATGGCGGATTTAAAATTTGCGACAGTAAAAAATTATTTTTTGAATAATTTTCTATAGAAAAGGCAATCCCTGGCGTAATTAAAATTTGCGACAGTAAAAAAATATTTTTTGAAAAATTTACTATAGAAAAGGCAATCCCTGGCGTATTTAAAATTTGCGACAGTAGAAAATTATTTTTTGCAAAATTTACTATAGAAAAGGCAATCACTGGCGTAATTAAAATTTCCGACAGTAAAAAATAATTTTTTGAATAATTTACTATAGAAAAGGCAATCCGTGGCGTAATTAAAATTTTCGACAGTAAAAAATTATTTTTTGTAAAATTTACTGTAGAAAAGGCAATCCCTGGCGCAATTGCAATTTGCGACAGTAAAAAATTATTTTTTGAAAAATTTACTGTAGAAAAGGCAATCCCTGGCGTAATTAAAATTTGCGACAGTAAAAAATTATTTTTTAAAAATTTACTGTAGAAAAGGCAATCTCTGGCGTAATTAAAATTTGCGACAGTAAAAAATTATTTTTTGAAAAATTTACTATAGAAATGGCAATCCCTGGCGTATTTAAAATTTGCGACAGTAAAAAATTATTTTTGAATAATTTACTATTGAAAAGGCAATCCCTGGCGTAATTAAAATTTTCGACCGTAAAAAATTATTTTTTGTAAAATTTACTGTAGAAAAGGCAATCCCTGGCGCAATTACAATTTGCGACAGTAAAAAATTATTTTTTGAAAAATTTACTGTAGAAAAGGCAATCCCTGGCGTAATTAAAATTTGCGACAGTAAAAAATTATTTTTTGAAAAATTTACTGTAGAAAAGCAATCCCTGGCGGATTTAAAATCTGCGACAGCAAAAAATTAATTCGTGAAAAATTTACTATAGAAAAGGCAATCCCTGGCGTAATTAAAATTTGCGACATTAAAAAATTATTTTTTGAATAATTTACTGTAGAAAAGGCAATCTCTGGCGCAATTAAAATTTGCGACAGTAGAAAATTATTTTTTGAAAAAATTACTATAGAAAAGGCAATCCCTGGCGTATTTAAAATTTGCGACAGTAAAAAATTAGTTTTTGAAAAATTTACTATAGAAAAGGCAATCCCTGGCGGATTTAAAATTTGCGATAGTAAAAAATTAATTTGTGAAAGATTTACTATAGAAAAGGCAATCCCTGGCGTAATTAAAATTTGCGACAGGATAAAATAATTTTTTGAAAAATTTACTATAGAAAAGGCAATCCCTGGCGTATTTAAAATTTGCGACAGTATAAAATTATTTTTTGAAAAATTTACTGTAGAAAAGGCAATCCCTGGCGTAATTAAAATTTGCGACAGTAAAAAATTATTTTTTGAAAAATTTACTGTAGAAAAGGCAATCTCTGGCGCAATTAAAATTTGCGACAGTAGAAAATTATTTTTTGAAAAATTTACTATAGAAAAGGCAATCCCTGGCGCAATTAAAATTTGCGACAGTAAAAAATTATCTTTTGCAAAATTAACTATAGAAGCGGCAATCCCTGGCGTAATTAAAATTTGCGACAGTAAAAAATTAGTTTTTGAAAAATTTACTATAGAAAAGGCAATCCCTGGCGTAATTAAAATTTGCGACAGTAAAAAATTATTTTTTGCAAAATTTGTATAGAAAAGGCAATCCCTGTCGTATTTAAAATTTGCTACAGTAAAAAATTATTTTTGAAAAATTTACTGTAGGAAAGGCAATCCTTGGCGCAATTAAAATTTGCGACACTAAATAATTATTTTTTGAAAAATTTACTATATAAAAGGCAATCCCTGGCGCAATTAAAATTTGCGACAGTATAAAATTAATTTTTGAAAAATTTACTATAGAAAAGGCAATCCCCGGCGTAATTAAAATTTGCGACAGTATAAAATTAATTTTTGAAAATTTACTATAGAAAAGGCAATCCCTGGCGCAATTAAAATTTGCGACAGTAAAAAATTAGTTTTTGAAAAATTTACAATAGAAAAGGCAATCCCTGGCGTAATTAAAATTTGCGACAGTAAAAAATTATTTTTTGAAAAATTTACCATAGAAAAGGCAATCCCTGGCGCAATTAAAATTTGCGACAGTAGAAAATTATTTTTTGAAAAATTTACTATAGAAGAGGCAATCCCTGGCGTATTTAAAATTTGCGACAGTGAAAAATTATTTTTTGAAAAATTTACTGTAGAAAAGGCAATCCCTGGCGCAATTAAAACTTGCGACAGTAAAAAATTATTTTTTAAATATTTTACTATAGAAAAGGCAATCCCTGGCGTATTTAAAATTTGCGACATTAAAAAATTAATTTTTGAAAAATTTACTATAGAAAAGGCAATCCCTGGCGTAATTAAAATTTGCGACAGTAAAAAATTATTTTTTGAATAATTTACTATAGAAAAGGCAATCCCTGGCGTAATTAAAATTTTCAACAGTAAAAAATTATTTTTTGTAAAATTTACTGTAGAAAAGGCAATCCCTGGCGCAATTACAATTTGCGACAGTAAAAAAATAATTTGTGAAAAATTTACTATAGAAAAGGCAATCCTTGGCGCAATTAAAACTTGCGACAGTAAAAAATTATTTTTTGAATAATTTACTATAGAAAAGGCAATCCCTGGCGTAATTAAAATTTGCGACAGTAAAAAATTATTTTTTGAAAAATTTACTGTAGAAGAGGCAATCCCTGGCGCAATTAAAATTTGCAACAGTAGAAAATTATTTTTTGAAAAATTTACTATAGAAAAGGCAATCCCTGGGGCAATTAAAACTTGCGACAGTAAAAAATTATTTTTTGAATAATTTACTATAGAAAAGGCAATCCCTGGCGTAATTAAAATTTGCGACAGTAAAAAATTAGTTTTTGAAAAATTAACTATAGAAAAGGCAATCCCTGGCGTAATTAAAATTTGCGACAGTAAAAAAGTATTTTTTGCAAAATTTACTATAGAAAAGGCAATCCCTGGCGTATTTAAAATTTGCTACAGTAAAAAATTATTTTTGAAAAATTTACTGTAGAAAAGGCAATCCCTGGCGTAATTAAAATTTGCGACAGTAAAAAATTATTATTTGAAAAATTTACTATAGAAAAGGCAATCCCTGGCTTAATTAAAATTTGCGACAGTAAAAAATTATTTTTCGAATAATTTACTATAGAAAAGGCAATCCCTGGCGTAATTAAAATTTTCAACAGTAAAAAATTATTTTTTGTAAAATTTACTGTAGAAAAGGCAATCCCTGGCGGAATTAGAATTTGCGACAGTAAAAAAATAATTTGTGAAAAATTTACTATAGAAAAGGCAATCCCTGGCGCAATTAAAACTTGCGACAGTAAAAAATTATTTTTTGAATAATTTACTATAGAAAAGGCAATCCCTGGCGTAATTAAAATTTGCGACAGTAAAAAATTATTTTTTGAAAAATTTACTGTAGAAGAGGCAATCCCTGGCGCAATTAAAATTTGCGACAGTAGAAAATTATTTTTTGAAAAATTTACTATAGAAAAGGCAATTCCTGGGGCAATTAAAACTTGCGACAGTAAAAAATTATTTTTTGAATAATTTACTATAGAAAAGGCAATCCCTGGCGTAATTAAAATTTGCGACAGTAAAAAATTATTTTTTGAAAAATTTACTGTAGATAAGGCAATCCCTGGCGCAATTAAAATTTGCGACACTAAATAATTATTTTTTGAAAAATTTACTATAGAAAAGGCAATCCCTGGGGCAATTAAAATTTGCGACAGTATAAAATTAATTTTTGAAAAATTTACTATAGAAAAGGCAATCCCCGGCGTAATTAAAATTTGCGACAGTATAAAATTAATTTTTGAAAAATTTACTATAGAAAAGGCAATCCCTGGCGCAATTAAAATTTGCGACAGTAAAAAATTAGTTTTTGAGAAATTTACTATAGAAAAGGCAATCCCTGGCGTAATTAAAATTTGCGACAGTAAAAAATTATTTTTTGAAAAATTTACTATAGAAAAGGCAATCCCTGGCGCAATTAAAATTTGCGACAGTAGAAAATTATTTTTTGAAAAATTTACTATAGAAAAGGCAATCCCTGGCGTATTTAAAATTTGCGACAGTAAAAAATTATTTTTTGAAAAATTTACTGTAGAAAAGGCAATCCCTGGCGCAATTAAAACTTGCGACAGTAACAAATTATTTTTTAAATATTTTACTACAGAAAAGGCAATCCCTGGCGTATTTAAAATTTGCGACATTAAAAAATTAATTTTTGAAAAATTTACTATGGAAAAGGCAATCCCTGGCGTAATTAAAATTTGCGACAATAAAAAATTAGTTTTTGAAAAATTTACTATATAAAAGGCAATCCCTGGCGCAATTAAAATTTGCGACAGTAAAAAATTAATTTTTGAAAAATTTACTATAGAAAAGGCAATCCCTGGCGGATTTAAAATTTGCGACAGTAAAAAATTAATTTGTGAAAAATTTACTGTAGAAAAGGCAATCTCTGGCGCAATTAAAATTTGCGACAATAAAAAATTATTTTTTTGAATAATTTACTATAGAAATGGCAATCCCTGGCGTAATTAAAATTTTCGACAGTAAAAAATTAGTTTTTGAAAAATTTACTATAGAAAAGGAAATCCCTGGCGCAATTAAAATTTGCGACAGTAGAAAATTATTTTTTGCAAAATTTACTATGGAAAAGGAAATCCCTGGCGCAATTAAGATTTGCGACAGTAGAAAATTATTTTTTGCAAAATTTACTATAGAAAAGGCAATCATTGGCGAAATTAAAATTTGCGACAGTAAAAAATTATTTTTTGATTAACTTACTATAGAAAAGGCAATCCCTGGCGTAATTAAAATTTGCGACAGTAAAAAATTAATTTTTGAAAAATTTACTATAGAAAAGGCAATCCCTGGCGCAATTAAAATTTGCGACAGTAAAAAATTATTTTTTGAAAAATTTACTGTAGAAAAGGCCATCCCTGGCGCAATTAAAATTTGCTACAGTAAAAAATTATTTTTTGAAAAATTTACTGTAGAAAAGGCAATCCCTGGCGCAATTAAAATTGGCGACAGTAGAAAATTATTTTTTGAAAAATTTACTATAGAAAAGGCAATCCCTGGCGCAATTAAAATTTGCGACAGTAAAAAATTATTTTTTGAATAATTTACTATAGAAAAGGCAATCCCTGGCGTAATTAAAATTTGCGACAGTAAAAAATTATTTTTTGAAAAATTTACTGTAGAAAAAGCAATCCCTGGCGCAATTAAAATTTGCGACAGTAAAAAATTAATTTTTGAAAAATTTACTATAGAAAAGGCAATCCCTGGCGTAATTAAAATTTTCGACAGAAAAAATTAGTTTTTGAAAAATTTACTATAGAAAAGGCAATCCCTGGCGCAATTAAAATTTGCGACAGTAAAAAATTATTTTTTGAAAAATTTACTATAGAAAAGGCAATCCCTGGCGAAATTAAAAGTTGCGACAGCAAAAAATTAATTTTTGAAAAATTTACTATAGAACAGGCAATCCCTGGCGCAATTAAAATTTGCGACAGTAGAAAATTATTTTTTGCAAAATTTACTATAGAAAAGGCAATCCCTGGCGTATTTAAAATTTGCGACAGTATAAAATTAAATTTTGAAAAATTTACTATGGAAAAGGCAATCCCTGGCGTAATTAAAATTTTCGACAGTAAAAAATTAGTTTTTGAAAAATTTACTATAGAAAAGGCAATCCCTGGCGTATTTAAAATTGCGACAGTAAAAAATTATTTTTTGATTAATTTACTATAGAAAAGGCAATCCCTGGCGTAATTAAAATTTGCGACAGTAAAAAATTATTTTTTTAAAAATTTACTGTAGAAAGGCAATCCCTGGCGCAATTAAAATTTGCGACAGTAAAAAATTAATTTTTGAAAAATTTACTATAGAAAAGGCAATCCCTGGCGGATTTAAAATTTGCGACAGTAAAAAATTAATTTGTGAAAAATTTACTGTAGAAAAGGCAATCCCTGGCGCAATTAAAATTTGCGACAATAAAAAATTATTTTTTTGAATAATTTACTATAGAAATGGCAATCCCTGGGGTAATTAAAATTTTCGACAGTAAAAAATTAGTTTTTACTATAGAAAAGGCAATCCCTGGCGCAATTAAAATTTGCGACAGTAGAAAATTATTTTTTGCAAAATTTACTATAGAAAAGGCAATCATTGGCGAAATTAAAATTTGCGACAGTAAAAAATTATTTTTTGAATAACTTACTATAGAAAAGGCAATCCCTGGCGTAATTAAAATTTGCGACAGTAAAAAATTAATTTTTGAAAAATTTACTATAGAAAAGGCAATCCCTGGCGCAATTAAAATTTGCGACAGTAAAAAATTATTTTTTGAAAAATTTACTGTAGAAAAGGCAATCCCTGGCGCAATTAAAATTTGCGACAGTAAAAAATTATTTTTTGAAAAATTTACTGTAGAAAAGGCAATCCCTGGCGCAATTAAAATTGGCGACAGTAGAAAATTATTTTTTGAAAAATTTACTATAGAAAAGGCAATCCCTGGCGCAATTAAAATTTGCGACAGTAAAAAATTATTTTTTGAATAATTTACTATAGAAAAGGCAATCCTTGGCGTAATTAAAATTTGCGACAGTAAAAAATTATTTTTTGAAAAATTTACTGTAGAAAAAGCAATCCCTGGCGCAATTAAAATTTTCGACAGTAAAAAATTAATTTTTGAAAAATTTACTATAGAAAAGGC
This sequence comes from Dioctria linearis, assembly GCA_963930735.1. Classification (NCBI taxonomy): domain Eukaryota; kingdom Metazoa; phylum Arthropoda; class Insecta; order Diptera; family Asilidae; genus Dioctria; species Dioctria linearis. The sequence continues at coordinate 10,287 of CAWVNZ010003075.1, forward strand.
AATCCCTGGCGTAATTAAAATTTTCGACAGAAAAAATTAGTTTTTGAAAAATTTACTATAGAAAAGGCAATCCCTGGAGCAATTAAAATTTCCGACAGTAAAAAATTATTTTTTGAAAAATTTACTATAGAAAAGGCAATCCCTGGCGAAATTAAAATTTGCGACAGCAAAAAATTAATTTTTGAAAAATTTACTATAGAACAGGCAATCCCTGGCGCAATTAAAATTTGCGACAGTAGAAAATAATTTTTTGCAAAATTTACTATAGAAAAGGCATTCCCTGGCGCAATTAAAATTTGCGACCTTAGAAAATTATTTTTTGCAAAATATACTATAGAAAAGGCAATCCCTGGCGAAATTAAAATTTGCGACAGTAAAAAATTATTTTTTGAATAATTTACTATAGAAAAAGCAATCCCTGGCGCCATTAAAATTTGCGACAGTAAAAAATTAATTTTTGAAAAATTTACTATAGAAAAGGCAATCCCTGGCGTAATTAAAATTTTCGACAGTAAAAAATTAGTTTTTGAAAAATTTACTATAGAAAAGGCAATCCCTGGCGCAATTAAAATTTGCGACAGTAAAAAATTATTTTTTGAAAAATTTACTATAGAAAAGGCAATCCCTGGCGAAATTAAAATTTGCGACAGCAAAAAATTAATTTTTGAAAAATTTACTATAGAACAGGCAATCACTGGCGCAATTAAAATTTGCGACAGTAGAAAATTATTTTTTTCAAAATTTACTATAGAAAAGGCATTCCCTGGCGCAATTAAAATTTGCGACAGTAGAAAATTATTTTTTGCAAAATTTACTATAGAAAAGGCTATCCCTGGCGAAATTAAAATTTGCGACAGTAAAAAATTATTTTTTGAATAATTTACTATAGAAAAGGCAATCCCTGGCGTAATTAAAATTTGCGAAAGTAAAAAATTAATTTTTGAAAAATTTACTATAGAAAAGGCAATCCCTGGCGCAATTAAAATTTGCGACAGTAAAAAAATATTTTTTGAAAAATTTACTGTAGAAAAGGCAATCCCTGGCGCAATAAAAATTTGCGACAGTAGAAAATTATTTTTTGAAAAATTTACTATAGAAAAGGCAATTCCTGGCGTATTTAAAATTTGCGACAGTAAAAAAATATTTTTTGAATAATTTACTATAGAAAAGGCAATCCCTGGCGTAATTAAAATTTTCGACGGTAAAAAATTATTTTTTGTAAAATTTACTATAGAAAAGGCAATCTCTGGCGTAATTAAAATTTGCGACAGTAAAAAATTATTTTTTGAAAAATTAACTGTAGAAAAAGCAATCCCTGGCGCCATTAAAATTTGCGACAGTAAAAAATTAATTTTTGAAAAATTTACTATAGAAAAGGCAATTCCTGGCGTAATTAAAATTTTCGACAGTAAAAAATTAGTTTTTGAAAAATTTACTATAGAAAAGGCAATCCCTGGCGCAATTAAAATTTGCGACAGTAAAAAATTATTTTTTGAAAAATTTACTATAGAAAAGGCAATCCCTGGCGAAATTAAAATTTGCGACAGCAAAAAATTAATTTTTGAAAAATTTACTATAGAAAAGGCAATCCCTGGCGCAATTAAAATTTGCGACAGTAGAAAATTATTTTTTGCAAAATTTACTATAGAAAGGCAATCCATGGCGCAATTAAAATTTGCGACAGTAGAAAATTATTTTTTGCAAGATTGACTATAGAAAAGGCAATCCCTGGCGAAATTAAAATTTGCGACAGTAAAAAAATTATTTTTTGAATAATTTACTATAGAAAAGCAATCCCTGCCGTAATTAAAATTTTCGACAGAAAAAATTATTTTTTGTAAAATATACTGTAGAAAAGGCAATCCCAGGCGCAATTACAATTTGCGATAGTAAAAAATTATTTTTTGAAAAATTTACTGTAGAAAAGGCAATCCCTGGCGTAATTAAAATTTGCGACAGTAAAAAATTATTTGTTGAAAAATTTACTATAGAAAATGCAATCCCTGGCGCAATTAAAATTTGCGACAGTAAAAAATTATTTTTTGAAAAATTTACTATAGAAAAGGCAATCCCTGGCGTAATTAAAATATTCGACAGTAAAAAATTATTTTTTGTAAAATTTACTATAGAAAAGGCAATCTCTGGCGTAATTAAAATTTGCGACAGTAAAAAATTATTTTTTGAAAAATTAACTGTAGAAAAAGCAATCCCTGGCGCCATTAAAATTTGCGACAGTAAAAAATTAATTTTTGAAAAATTTACTATAGAAAAGGCAATCCCTGGCGTAATTAAAATTTTCGACAGTAAAAAATTAGTTTTTGAAAAATTTACTATAGAAAAGGCAATCCCTGGCGCAATTAAAATTTGCGACAGTAAAAAATTATTTTTTGAAAAATTTACTATAGAAAAGGCAATCCCTGGCGAAATTAAAATTTGCGACAGCAAAAAATTAATTTTTGAAAAATTTACTATAGAACAGGCAATCACTGGCGCAATTAAAATTTGCGACAGTAGAAAATTATTTTTTTCAAAATTTACTATAGAAAAGGCATTCCCTGGCGCAATTAAAATTTGCGACAGTAGAAAATTATTTTTTGCAAAATTTACTATAGAAAAGGCTATCCCTGGCGAAATTAAAATTTGCGACAGTAAAAAATTATTTTTTGAATAATTTACTATAGAAAAGGCAATCCCTGGCGTATTTAAAATTTGCGACAGTAAAAAATTATTATTTGAAAAATTTACTATAGAAAAGGCAATCCCTGGCGTAATTAAAATTTGCGACAGTAAAAAATTATTTTTTGAATAATTTACTATAGAAAAGGCAATCCCTGGCGTAATTAAAATTTGCGACAGTAAAAAATTAATTTTTGAAAAATTTACTATAGAAAAGGCAATCCCTGGCGTAATTAAAATTTGCGACAGTAAAAAATTATTTTTTGAAAAATTTACTGTAGAAAAGGCAATCCCTGGCGCAATTAAAATTTGCGACAGTAAAAAATTATTTTTTGAAAAATTTACTGTAGAAAAGGCAATCCCTGGCGCAATTAAAATTGGCGACAGTAGAAAATTATTTTTTGAAAAATTTACTATAGAAAAGACAATCCCTGGCGCAATTAAAATTTGCGTCAGTAAAAAATTATTTTTTGAATAATTTACTATAGAAAAGGCAATCCCTGTCGTAATTAAAATTTGCGCCAGTAAAAAATTATTTTTTGAAAAATTTACTGTAGAAAAAGCAATCCCTGGCGCAATTAAAATTTGCGACAGTAAAAAATTAATTTTTGAAAAATTCACTATAGAAAAGGCAATCCCTGGCGTAATTAAAATTTTCGACAGTTAAAAATTAGTTTTTGAAAAATTTACTATAGAAAAGGCAATCCCTGGCGCAATTAAAATTTGCGACAGTAAAAAATTATTTTTTGAAAAATTTACTATAGGAAAGGTAATCCCTGGCGAAATTAAAATTTGCGACAGTAAAAAACTATTTTTTGAATAATTTACTATAGAAAAGGCAATCCCTGGCGGATTTAAAATTTGCGACAGTAAAAAATTAATTTGTGAAAAATTTACTGTAGAAAAGGCAATCCCTGGCGCAATTAAAATTTGCGACAATAAAAAATTATTTTTTTGAATAATTTACTATAGAAATGGCAATCCCTGGCGTAATTAAAATTTTCGACAGTAAAAAACTAGTTTTTGAAAAATTTACTATAGAAAAGGCAATCCCTGGCGCAATTAAAATTTGCGACAGTAGAAAATTATTTTTTGCATAATTTACTATAGAAAAGGAAATCCCTGGCGCAATTAAGATTTGCGACAGTAGAAAATTATTTTTTGCAAAATTTACTATAGAAAAGGCAATCATTGGCGAAATTAAAATTTGCGACAGTAAAAAATTATTTTTTGAATAACTTACTATAGAAAAGGCAATCCCTGGCGCAATTAAAATTTGCGACAGTAAAAAAATATTTTTTGAAAAATTTACTGTAGAAAAGGCAATCCCTGGCGGATTTAAAATTTGCGATAGTAAAAAATTAATTTGTGAAAGATTTACTAAAGAAAAGGCAATCCCTGGCGTAATTAAAATTTGCGACAGTATAAAATTATTTTTTGAAAAATTTACTATAGAAAAGGCAATACCTGGCGTATTTAAAATTTGCGACAGTATAAAATTATTTTTTGAAAAATTTACTGTAGAAAAGGCAATCCCAGGCGTAATTAAAATTTGCGACAATAAAAAATTATTTTTTGAAAAATTTACTGTAGAAAAGGCAATCCCTGGCGCAATTAAAATTTGCGACAGTAGAAAATTATGTTTTGCAAAATTTACTATAGAAAAGGAAATCCCTGGCGCAATTAAGATTTGCGACAGTAGAAAATTATTTTTTGCAAAATTTACTATAGAAAAGGCAATCATTGGCGAAATTAAAATTTGCGACAGTAAAAAATTATTTTTTGAATAACTTACTATAGAAAAGGCAATCCCTGGCGCAATTAAAATTTGCGACAGTAAAAAAATATTTTTTGAAAAATTTACTATAGAAAAGGCAATTCCTGGCGTATTTAAAATTTGCGACAGTAAAAAAATATTTTTTGAATAATTTACTATAGAAAAGGCAATCCCTGGCGTAATTAAAATTTTCGACGGTAAAAAATTATTTTTTGTAAAATTTACTATAGAAAAGGCAATCTCTGGCGTAATTAAAATTTGCGACAGTAAAAAATTATTTTTTGAAAAATTAACTGTAGAAAAAGCAATCCCTGGCGCCATTAAAATTTGCGACAGTAAAAAATTAATTTTTGAAAAATTTACTATAGAAAAGGCAATTCCTGGCGTAATTAAAATTTTCGACAGTAAAAAATTAGTTTTTGAAAAATTTACTATAGAAAAGGCAATCCCTGGCGCAATTAAAATTTGCGACAGTAAAAAATTATTTTTTGAAAAATTTACTATAGAAAAGGCAATCCCTGGCGAAATTAAAATTTGCGACAGCAAAAAATTAATTTTTGAAAAATTTACTATAGAAAAGGCAATCCCTGGCGCAATTAAAATTTGCGACAGTAGAAAATTATTTTTTGCAAAATTTACTATAGAAAGGCAATCCATGGCGCAATTAAAATTTGCGACAGTAGAAAATTATTTTTTGCAAGATTGACTATAGAAAAGGCAATCCCTGGCGAAATTAAAATTTGCGACAGTAAAAAAATTATTTTTTGAATAATTTACTATAGAAAAGCAATCCCTGCCGTAATTAAAATTTTCGACAGAAAAAATTATTTTTTGTAAAATATACTGTAGAAAAGGCAATCCCAGGCGCAATTACAATTTGCGATAGTAAAAAATTATTTTTTGAAAAATTTACTGTAGAAAAGGCAATCCCTGGCGTAATTAAAATATTCGACAGTAAAAAATTATTTTTTGTAAAATTTACTATAGAAAAGGCAATCTCTGGCGTAATTAAAATTTGCGACAGTAAAAAATTATTTTTTGAAAAATTAACTGTAGAAAAAGCAATCCCTGGCGCCATTAAAATTTGCGACAGTAAAAAATTAATTTTTGAAAAATTTACTATAGAAAAGGCAATCCCTGGCGTAATTAAAATTTTCGACAGTAAAAAATTAGTTTTTGAAAAATTTACTATAGAAAAGGCAATCCCTGGCGCAATTAAAATTTGCGACAGTAAAAAATTATTTTTTGAAAAATTTACTATAGAAAAGGCAATCCCTGGCGAAATTAAAATTTGCGACAGCAAAAAATTAATTTTTGAAAAATTTACTATAGAACAGGCAATCACTGGCGCAATTAAAATTTGCGACAGTAGAAAATTATTTTTTTCAAAATTTACTATAGAAAAGGCATTCCCTGGCGCAATTAAAATTTGCGACAGTAGAAAATTATTTTTTGCAAAATTTACTATAGAAAAGGCTATCCCTGGCGAAATTAAAATTTGCGACAGTAAAAAATTATTTTTTGAATAATTTACTATAGAAAAGGCAATCCCTGGCGTATTTAAAATTTGCGACAGTAAAAAATTATTATTTGAAAAATTTACTATAGAAAAGGCAATCCCTGGCGTAATTAAAATTTGCGACAATAAAAAATTATTTTTTGAATAATTTACTATAGAAAAGGCAATCCCTGGCGTAATTAAAATTTGCGACAGTAAAAAATTAATTTTTGAAAAATTTACTATAGAAAAGGCAATCCCTGGCGTAATTAAAATTTGCGACAGTAAAAAATTATTTTTTGAAAAATTTACTGTAGAAAAGGCAATCCCTGGCGCAATTAAAATTTGCGACAGTAAAAAATTATTTTTTGAAAAATTTACTGTAGAAAAGGCAATCCCTGGCGCAATTAAAATTGGCGACAGTAGAAAATTATTTTTTGAAAAATTTACTATAGAAAAGACAATCCCTGGCGCAATTAAAATTTGCGTCAGTAAAAAATTATTTTTTGAATAATTTATTATAGAAAAGGCAATCCCTGTCGTAATTAAAATTTGCGCCAGTAAAAAATTATTTTTTGAAAAATTTACTGTAGAAAAAGCAATCCCTGGCGCAATTAAAATTTGCGACAGTAAAAAATTAATTTTTGAAAAATTCACTATAGAAAAGGCAATCCCTGGCGTAATTAAAATTTTCGACAGTTAAAAATTAGTTTTTGAAAAATTTACTATAGAAAAGGCAATCCCTGGCGCAATTAAAATTTGCGACAGTAAAAAATTATTTTTTGAAAAATTTACTATAGGAAAGGTAATCCCTGGCGAAATTAAAATTTGCGACAGTAAAAAACTATTTTTTGAATAATTTACTATAGAAAAGGCAATCCCTGGCGGATTTAAAATTTGCGACAGTAAAAAATTAATTTGTGAAAAATTTACTGTAGAAAAGGCAATCCCTGGCGCAATTAAAATTTGCGACAATAAAAAATTATTTTTTTGAATAATTTACTATAGAAATGGCAATCCCTGGCGTAATTAAAATTTTCGACAGTAAAAAACTAGTTTTTGAAAAATTTACTATAGAAAAGGCAATCCCTGGCGCAATTAAAATTTGCGACAGTAGAAAATTATTTTTTGCATAATTTACTATAGAAAAGGAAATCCCTGGCGCAATTAAGATTTGCGACAGTAGAAAATTATTTTTTGCAAAATTTACTATAGAAAAGGCAATCATTGGCGAAATTAAAATTTGCGACAGTAAAAAATTATTTTTTGAATAACTTACTATAGAAAAGGCAATCCCTGGCGCAATTAAAATTTGCGACAGTAAAAAAATATTTTTTGAAAAATTTACTGTAGAAATGGCAATCCCTGGCGGATTTAAAATTTGCGATAGTAAAAAATTAATTTGTGAAAGATTTACTAAAGAAAAGGCAATCCCTGGCGTAATTAAAATTTGCGACAGTATAAAATTATTTTTTGAAAAATTTACTATAGAAAAGGCAATACCTGGCGTATTTAAAATTTGCGACAGTATAAAATTATTTTTTGAAAAATTTACTGTAGAAAAGGCAATCCCAGGCGTAATTAAAATTTGCGACAATAAAAATTATTTTTTGAAAAATTTACTGTAGAAAAGGCAATCCCTGGCGCAATTAAAATTTGCGACAGTAGAAAATTATGTTTTGCAAAATTTACTATAGAAAAGGAAATCCCTGGCGCAATTAAGATTTGCGACAGTAGAAAATTATTTTTTGCAAAATTTACTATAGAAAAGGCAATCATTGGCGAAATTAAAATTTGCGACAGTAAAAAATTATTTTTTGAATAACTTACTATAGAAAAGGCAATCCCTGGCGCAATTAAAATTTGCGACAGTAAAAAAATATTTTTTGAAAAATTTACTGTAGAAAAGGCAATCCCTGGCGGATTTAAAATTTGCGATAGTAAAAAATTAATTTGTGAAAGATTTACTATAGAAAAGGCAATCCCTGGCGTAATTAAAATTTGCGACAGTATAAAATTATTTTTGAAAAATTTACTATAGAAAAGGCAATCCCTGGCGTATTTAAAATTTGCGACAGTATAAAATTATTTTTTGAAAAATTTACTGTAGAAAAGGCAATCCCTGGCGTAATTAAAATTTGCGACAATAAAAAATTATTTTTTGAAAAATTTACTGTAGAAAAGGCAATCCCTGGCGCAATTAAAATTTGCGACAGTAGAAAATTATTTTTTTAAAAATTTACTATAGAAAAGGCAATCCCTGGCGTAATTAAAATTTGCGACAGTAAAAAATTATTTTTTGCAAAATTTACCATAGAAAAGGCAATCCCTGGCGTATTTAAAATTTGCTACAGTAAAAAATTATTTTGGAAAAATTTACTGTAGAAAAGGCAATCCCTGGCGCAATTAAAATTTGCGACAGTAAAAAATTATTATTTGAAAAATTTACTATAGAAAAGGCAATCCCTGGCGTAATTAAAATTTGCGACAGTAGAAAATTATTTTTTGCAAAATTTACTATAGAAAAGGCATTCCCTGGCGCAATTAAAATTTGCGACAGTAGAAATTTTTTTTTTGCAAAATTTACTATAGAAAAGGCAATCCCTGGCGAAATTAAAATTTGCGACAGTAAAAAATTATTTTTTGAATAATTTACTATAGAAAAGGCAATCCCTGGCGTAATTAAAATTTGCGACAGTAAAAAATTAATTTTTGAAAAATTTACTATAGAAAAGGCAATCCCTGGCGCAATTAAAATTTGCGACAGTAAAAAATTATTTTTTGAATAATTTACTATAGAAAAGGCAATCCCTGGCGTAATTAAAATTTGCGACAGTAAAAAATTATTTTTTGAAAAATTTACTGTAGAAAAAGCAATCCCTGGCGTAATTAAAATTTGCGACAGTAAAAAATTAATTTTTGAAAAATTTACTATAGAAAAGGCAATCCCTGGCGTAATTAAAATTTTCGACAATAAAAAATTAGTTTTTGAAAAATTTACTATAGAAAAGGCAATCCCCGGCGGATTTAAAATTTGCGACAGTAAAAAATTAATTTTTGAATAATTTACTATAGAAAAGGCAATCCCTGGCGTATTTAAAATTTTCGACAGTATAAAATTAAATTTTGAAAAATTTACTATAGAAAAGGCAATCCCTGGCGTAATTAAAATTTTCGACAGTAAAAAATTAGTTTTTGAAAAATTTACTATAGAAAAGGCAATCCCTGGCGTATTTAAAATTTGCGACAGTAAAAAATTATTTTTTGATTAATTTACTATAGAAAAGGCAATCCCTGGCGTAATTAAAATTTGCGACAGTAAAAAATTATTTTTTGAAAAATTTACTGTAGAAAAGGCAATCCCTGGCGCAGTTAAAATTTGCGACAGTAAAAAATTAATTTTTGAAAAATTTACTATAGAAAAGGCAATCCCTGGCGGATTTAAAATTTGCGACAGTAAAAAATTAATTTGTGAAAAATTTACTGTAGAAAGGCAATCCCTGGCGCAATTAAAATTTGCGACAATAAAAAATTATTTTTTTGAATAATTTACTATAGAAATGGCAATCCCTGGCGTAATTAAAATTTTCGACAGTAAAAAATTAGTTTTTAAAAATTTACTATAGAAAACGCAATCCCTGGCGCAATTAAAATTTGCGACAGTAGAAAATTATTTTTTGCAAAATTTACTATAGAAAAGGAAATCCCTGGCGCAATTAAGATTTGCGACAGTAGAAAATTATTTTTTGCAAAATTTACTATAGAAAAGGCAATCATTGGCGAAATTAAAATTTGCGACAGTAAAAAATTATTTTTTGAATAACTTACTATAGAAAAGGCAATCCCTGGCGTAATTAAAATTTGCGACAGTAAAAAATTAATTTTTGAAAAATTTACTATAGAAATGGCAATCCCTGGCGTAATTAAAATTTGCGACAGTAAAAAATTATTTTTTGAAAAATTTACTATAGAAAACGCAAACCCTGGCGCAATTAAAATTTGCGACAGTAAAAAATTATTTTTTGAATAATTTACTATAGAAAAGGCAATCCCTGTCGTAATTAAAATTTGCGACAGTAAAAAATTATTTTTTTGAAAAATTTACTGTAGAAAAAGCAATCCCTGGCGCAATTAAAATTTGCGACAGTAAAAAATAAATTTTTGAAAAATTTACTATAGAAAAGGCAATCCCTGGCGTAATTAAAATTTTCGACAGTAAAAAATTAGTTTTTGAAAAATTTACTATAGAAAAGGCAATCCCTGGCGCAATTAAAATTTGCGACAGTAAAAAATTATTTTTTGAAAAATTTACTATAGAAAAGGTAATCCCTGGCGAAATTAAAATTTGCGACAGCAAAAAATTAATTTTTGAAAAATTTACTATAGAACAGGCAATCCCTGGCGCAATTAAAATTTGCGACAGTAGAAAATTATTTTTTGCAAAATTTACTATAGAAAAGGCATTCCCTGGCGCAATTAAAATTTGCGACAGTAGAAAATTTTTTTTTGCAAAATTTAATATAGAAAAGGCAATCCCTGGCGAAATTAAAATTTGCGACAGGAAAAAATTATTTTTTGAATAATTTACTATAGAAAGGGCAATCCCTGGCGTAATTAAAATTTGCGACAGTAAAAAATTAATTTTTGAAAAATTTACTATAGAAAAGGCAATCCCTGGCGCAATTAAAATTTGCGACAGTAAAAAATTATTTTTTGAATAATTTACTATAGAAAAGGCAATCCCTGGCGTAATTAAAATTTGCGATAGTAAAAAATTATTTTTAAAAAATTTACTGTAGAAAAAGCAATCCCTGGCGTAATTAAAATTTGCGACAGTAAAAATTAATTTTTGAAAAATTTACTATAGAAAAGGCAATCCCTGGCGTAATTAAAATTTTCGACAGTAAAAAATTAGTTTTTGAAAAATTTACTATAGAAAAGGCAATCCCTGGCGCAATTAAAATTTGCGACAGTAAAAAATTATTTTTTGAAAAATTTACTCTATAAAAGGCAATCCCTGGCGAAATTAAAATTTGCGACAGCAAAAAATTAATTTTTGAAAAATTTACTATAGAACAGGCAATCCCTGGCGCAATTAAAATTTGCGACAGTAGAAAATTATTTTTTGTAAAATTTACTATAGAAAAGGCATTCCCTGGCGTAATTAAAATTTCCGACAGTAGAAAATTATTTTTTGCAAAATTTACTATAGAAAAGGCAATCCCTGGCAAAATTAAAATTTGCGACAATAAAAAACTATTTTTTGAATAATTTACTATAGAAAAGGCAATCCCTGGCGTAATTAAAATTTGCGACAGTAAAAAATTAATTTTTGAAAAATTTACTGTAGAAAAGGCAATCCCTGGCGCAATTAAAATTTGCGACAGTAAAAAAATATTTTTTGAAAAATTTACTGTAGAAAAGGCAATCCCTGGCGCAATTAAAATTTGCGACAGTAAAAAATTATTTTTTGAAAAATTTACTGTAGAAAGGGCAATCCCTGGCGCAATTAAAATTTGCGACAGTAAAAAATTAATTTGTGAAAAAATTACTGTAGAAAAGGCAATCCCTGGCGGATTGTAAAATTTGCGACAGTAAAAAATTAATTTGTGAAAAATTTACTGTAGAAAAGGCAATCCCTGGTGCAGTTAAAATTTGCGACAGTAAAAAAATTATTTTTTGAATAATTTACTATAGAAAAGGCAATCCCTGGCGTAATTAAAATTTTCGACAGTAAAAAATTAGTTTTTGAAAAATTTACTACAGAAAAGGCAATCCCTGGCGCAATTAAAATTTGCGACAGTAAAAAATTATTTTTTGAAAAATTTACTATAGAAAAGGCAATTCCTGGCGAAATTAAAATTTGCGACAGCAAAAAATTAATTTTTGAAAAATTTACTATAGAACAGGTAATACCTGGCGCAATTAAAATTTGCGACAGTAGAAAATTATTTTTTGCAAAATTTACTATAGAAAAGGCAATCCCTGGCGCAATTAAAATTTGCGACAGTAGAAAATTATTTTTTGCAAGATTTACTATAGAAAAGGCAATCCCTGGCGAAATTAAAATTTGCGACAGTAAAAAATTATTTTTGAATAATTTACTAAAGAAAAGGCAATCCCTGGCGAAATTAAAATTTGCGACAGCAAAAATTAATTTTTGAAAAATTTACTATAGAACAGGCAATCCCTGGCGTAATTAAAATTTGCGACAGTAAAAAATTATTTTTTGAATAATTTACAATAGAAAAGTCAATCCCTGGCGCAATTAAAATTTGAGACAGTAAAAAATTATTTTTGAAAAATTTACCATAGAAAAGGCAATCCTGGCGTATTTAAAATTTGCGACAATAAAAAATTATTTTTTGAATAATTTACTATAGAAAAGGCAATCCCTGGCGTAATTAAAATTTGCGACAGTTAAAAAATTATTTTTTGAAAAATTTACTGTAGAAAGGGCAATCCCTGGCGCAATTAAAATTTGCGACAGTAAAAAATTAATTTGTGAAAAAATTACTGTAGAAAAGGCAATCCCTGGCGGATTTAAAATTTGCGACAGTAAAAAATTAATTTGTGAAAAATTTACTGTAGAAAAGGCAATCCCTGGTGCAGTTAAAATTTGCGACAGTAAAAAATTATTTTTTGAATAATTTACTATAGAAAAGGCAATCCCTGGCGTAATTAAAATTTTCGACAGTAAAAAATTAGTTTTTGAAAAATTTACTACAGAAAAGGCAATCCCTGGCGCAATTAAAATTTGCGACAGTAAAAAATTATTTTTTGAAAATTTACTGTAGAAAAGGCAATCCCTGGCGCAATTAAAATTTGCGACAGTAGAAAATTATTTTTTGAAAAATTTACTATAGAAAAGGCAATCCCTGGCGTATTTAAAATTTGCGACAGTAAAAAATTATTTTTTGAATAATTTACTATAGAAAAGGCAATCCATGGCGTAATTAAAATTTGCGACAGTAACAAATTATTTTTTGAAAAATTTAGTGAAGAAAAGGCAATCCCTGGCGCAATTAAAATTTGCGAGTGTAAAAAATTAATTTGTGAAAAATTTACTATAGAAAAGGCAATCCCTGGCGGATTTAAAATTTGCGACAGTAAAAAATTAATTTATGAAAAATTTACTGTAGAAAAGGCAATCCCTGGAGCAATTAAAATTTGCGAGAGTAAAAAATAATTTTTTGAATAATTTACTATAGAAAAGGCAATACCTGGCGTAATTAAAATTTGCGACAGTAAAAAAATTATTTTTTGAAAAATTTACTGTAGAAAAGGCAATCCCTGGCGCAGTTAATATTTGCGACAGTAAAAAATTATTTTTTGAAAAATTTACTATAGAAAAGGCAATCCCTGGCGTAAATAAAATTTGCGACAGTAAAAAATATTTTTTGAATAATTTACTATAGAAAAGGCAATCCCTGGCGCAATTAAAATTTGCGACAGTAGAAAATTATTTTTTGAAAAATTTACGGTAGAAAAGGCAATCCCTGGCGCAATTAAAAATTGCGACAGTATCAAATTAAATTTTGAAAAATTTACTATAGAAAAGGCAATCCCTGGCGGATTTAAAATTTGCGACAGTAAAAAATTAATTTGTGAAAAATTTACTGTAGAAAAGGCAATCCCTGGCGCAATTAAAATTTGCGACAATAAAAAATTATTTTTTTGAATCATTTACTATAGAAATGGCAATCCCTGGCGTAATTAAAATTTTCGACAGTAAAAAATTAGTTTTTGAAAAATTTACTATAGAAAAGGCAATCCCTGGCGCAATTAAAATTTGCGACAGTAGAAAATTATTTTTTGCAAAATTTACTATAGAAAAGGAAATCCCTGGCGCAATTAAGATTTGCGACAGTAGAAAATTATTTTTTGCAAAATTTACTATAGAAAAGGCAATCATTGGCGAAATTAAAATTTGCGACAGTAAAAAATTATTTTTTGAATAACTTACTATAGAAAAGGCAATCCCTGGCGTAATTAAAATTTGCGACAGTAAAAAATTAATTTTTGAAAAATTTACTATAGAAAAGGCAATCCCTGGCGTAATTAAAATTTGCGACAGTAAAAAATTATTTTTTGAAAAATTTACTGTAGAAAAGGCAATCCCTGGCGCAATTAAAATTTGCGACAGTAAAAAATTATTTTTTGAAAAATTTACTGTAGAAAAGGCAATCCCTGGCCAATTAAAATTGGCGACAGTAGAAAATTATTTTTTGAAAAATTTACTACAGAAAAGACAATCCCTGGCGCAATTAAAATTTGCGACAATAAAAAATTATTTTTTGAATAATTTACTATAGAAAAGGCAATCCCTGTCGTAATTAAAATTTGCGACAGTAAAAAATTATTTTTTGAAAAATTTACTGTAGAAAAAGCAATCCCTGGCGCAATTAAAATTTGCGACAGTAAAAAATTAATTTTTGAAAAATTCACTATAGAAAAGGCAATCCCTGGCGTAATTAAAATTTTCGACAGTAAAAAATAAGTTTTTGAAAAATTTACTATAGAAAAGGCAATCCCTGGCGCAATTAAAATTTGCGACAGTAAAAAATTATTTTTTGAAAAATTTACTATAGAAAAGGTAATCCCTGGCGAAATTAAAATTTGCGACAGTAAAAAACTATTTTTTGAAAAATTTACTATAGAAAAGGCAATCCCTGGCGTATTTAAAATTTGCGACAGTATAAAATTATTTTTTGAAAAATTTACTGTAGAAAAGGCAATCCCTGGCGTAATTAAAATTTGCGACAATAAAAAATTATTTTTTGAAAAATTTACTGTAGAAAAGGCAAACCATGGCGCAATTAAAATTTGCGACAGTAGAAAATTAATTTGTGAAAAATTTACTGTAGAAAAGGCAATCCCTGGCGCAATTAAAATTTGCGACAATAAAAAATTATTTTTTTGAATAATTTACTATAGAAATGGCAATCCCTGGCGTAATTAAAATTTTCGTTAGTAAAAAATTAGTTTTTGAAAAATTTACTATAGAAAAGGCAATCCCTGGCGCAATTAAAATTTGCGACAGTAGAAAATTATTTTTTGCAAAATTTACTATAGAAAAGGAAATCCCTGGCGCAATTAAGATTTGCGACAGTAGAAAATTATTTTTTGCAAAATTTACTATAGAAAAGGCAATCATTGGCGAAATTAAAATTTGCGAAAGTAAAAAATTTTTTTTTGAATAACTTACTATAGAAAAGGCAATCCCTGGCGCAATTAAAATTTGCGACAGTAAAAAAATATTTTTTGAAAAATTTACTGTAGAAAAGGCAATCCCTGGCGGATTTAAAATTTGCGATAGTAAAAAATTAATTTGTGAAAGATTTACTATAGAAAAGGCAATCCCTGGCGTAATTAAAATTTGCGCCAGTATAAAATTATTTTTTGAAAAATTTACTATAGAAAAGGCAATCCCTGGCGTATTTAAAATTTGCGACAGTATAAAATTATTTTTTGAAAAATTTACTGTATAAAAGGCAATCCCTTGCGTAATGAAAATTTGCGACAATAAAAAATTATTTTTTGAAAAATTTACTGTAGAAAAGGCAATCCCTGGCGCAATTAAAATTTGCGACAGTAGAAAATTATTTTTTGCAAAATTTACTATAGAAAAGGAAATCCCTGGCGCAATTAAGCTTTGCGACAGTAGAAAACTATTTTTTGCAAAATTTACTATAGAAAAGGCAATCATTGGCGAAATTAAAATTTGCGACAGTAAAAAATTATTTTTTGAATAACTTACTATAGAAAAGGCAATCCCTGGCGCAATTAAAATTTGCGACAGTAAAAAAATATTTTTTGAAAAATTTACTGTAGAAAAGGCAATCCCTGGCGGATTTAAAATTTGCGATAGTAAAAAATTAATTTGTGAAAGATTTACTATAGAAAAGTCAATCCCTGGCGTAATTAAAATTTGAGACAGTATAAAATTATTTTTTGAAAAATTTACTATAGAAAAGGCAATCCCTGGCGTATTTAAAATTTGCGACAGTATAAAATTATTTTTTGAAAAATTTACTGTAGAAAAGGCAATCCCTGGCGTAATTAAAATTTGCGACAATAAAAAATTATTTTTTGAAAAATTTACTGTAGAAAAGGCAAACCCTGGCGCAATTAAAATTTGCGACAGTAGAAAATTATTTTTTGAAAAATTTACTATAGAAAATGCAATCCCTGGCGCAATTAAAATTTGCGACAGTAAAAAATTATCTTTTGCAAAATTTACTATAGAAAAGGCAATCCCTGGCGTAATTAAAATTTGCGACAGTAAAAAATTAGTTTTTGAAAAATTTACTATAGAAAAGGTAATCCCTGGCGTAATTAAAATTTGCGACAGTAAAAAATTATTTTTTGCAAAATTTACCATAGAAAGGGCAATCCCTGGCGTATTTAAAATTTGCTACAGTAAACAATTATTTTGGAAAAATTTACTGTAGAAAAGGCAATCCCTGGCGCAATTAAAATTTGCGACAGTAAAAAATTATTATTTGAAAAATTTACTATAGAAAAGGCAATCCCTGGCGTAATTAAAATTTGCGACAGTAGAAAATTATTTTTTGCAAAATTTACTATAGAAAACGCATTCCCTGGCGCAATTAAAATTTGCCACAGTAGAAATTTTTTTTTTGCAAAATTTACTATAGAAAAGGCAATCCCTGGCGAAATTAAAATTTGCGACTGTAAAAAATTATTTTTTGAATAATTTACTATAGAAAAGGCAATCCCTGGCGTAATTAAAATTTGCGACAGTAAAAAATTAATTTTTGAAAAATTTACTATAGAATAGGCAATCCCTGGCGCAATTAAAATTTGCGACAGTAAAAAATTATTTTTTGAATAATTTACTATAGAAAAGGCAATCCCTGGCGTAATTAAAATTTGCGACAGTAAAAAATTATTTTTTGAATAATTTACTATAGAAAAGGAAATCCCTGGCGTAATTAAAATTTGCGACAGTAGAAAATTATTTTTTGCAAAATTTACCATAGAAAAGGCATTCCCTGGCGCAATTAAAATTGGCGACAGTAGAAAATTATTTTTTGAAAAATTTACTATAGAAAAGACAATCCCTGGCGCAATTAAAATTTGCGACAGTAGAAAATTATTTTTTGAATAATTTACTACAGAAAAGGCAATCCCTGTCTTAATTAAAATTTGCGACAGTAAAAAATTATTTTTTGAAAAATTTACTGTAGAAAAAGCAATCCCTGGCGCAATTAAAATTTGCGACCATAAAAAATTAATTTTTGAAAAATTCACTATAGAAAAGGCAATCCCTGGCGTAATTAAAATTTTCGACAGTAAAAAATTAGTTTTTGAAAAATTTACTATAGAAAAGGCAATCCCTGGCGCAATTAAAATTTGCGACAGTAAAAAATTATTTTTTGAAAAATTTACTATAGAAAAGGTAATCCCTGGCGAAATTAAAATTTGCGACAGTAAAAAACTATTTTTTGAATAATTTACTATAGAAAAGGCAATCCCTGGCGGATTTAAAATTTGCGACAGTAAAAAATTAATTTGTGAAAAATTTACTGTAGAAAAGGCAATCCCTGGCGCAATTAAAATTTGCGACAATAAAAAATTATTTTTTTGAATAATTTACTATAGAAATGGCAATCCCTGGCGTAATTAAAATTTTCGACAGTAAAAAATTAGTTTTTGAAAAATTTACTATAGAAAAGGCAATCCCTGGCGCAATTAAAATTTGCGACAGTAGAAAATTATTTTTTGCAAAATTTACTATAGAAAAGGAAATCCCTGGCGCAATTAAGATTTGCGACAGTAGAAAATTATTTTTTGCAAAATTTACTATAGAAAAGGCAATCATTGGCGAAATTAAAATTTGCGACAGTAAAAAATTATTTTTTGAATAACTTACTATAGAAAAGGCAATCCCTGGCGCAATTAAAATTTGCGACAGTAAAAAAATATTTTTTGAAAAATTTACTGTAGAAAAGGCAATCCCTGGCGGATTTAAAATTTGCGATAGTAAAAAATTAATTTGTGAAAGATTTACTATAGAAAAGGCAATCCCTGGCGTAATTAAAATTTGCGACAGTATAAAATTATTTTTTGAAAAATTTACTATAGAAAAGGCAATCCCTGGCGTATTTAAAATTTGCGACAGTATAAAATTATTTTTTGAAAAATTTACTGTAGAAAAGGCAATCCCTCACGTAATTAAAATTTGCGACAATAAAAAATTATTTTTTGAAAAATTTACTGTAGAAAAGGCAATCCCTGGCGCAATTAAAATTTGCGACAGTAGAAAATTATTTTTTGCAAAATTTACTATAGAAAAGGAAATCCCTGGCGCAATTAAGATTTGCGACAGTAGAAAATTATTTTTTGCAAAATTTACTATAGAAAAGGCAATCATTGGCGAAATTAAAATTTGCGACAGTAAAAAATTATTTTTTGAATAACTTACTACAGAAAAGGCAATCCCTGGCGCAATTAAAATTTGCGACAGTAAAAAAATATTTTTTGAAAAATTTACTGTAGAGAAAGCAATCCCTGGCGGATTTAAAATTTGCGATAGTAAAAAATTAATTTGTGAAAGATTTACTATAGAAAAGGCAATCTCTGGCGTAATTAAAATTTGCGACAGTATAAATTATTTTTTGAAAAATTTACTATAGAAAAGGCAATCCCTGGCGTATTTAAAATTTGCGACAGTATAAAATTATTTTTGAAAAATTTACTGTAGAAAAGGCAATCCCTGGCGTATTTAAAATTTGCGACAATAAAAAATTATTTTTTGAAAAATTTACTGTAGAAAAGGCAATCCCTGGCGCAATTAAAATTTGCGACAGTAGAAAATTATTTTTTGAAAAATTTACTATAGAAAAGGCAATCCCTGGCGCAATTAAAATTTGCGACAGTAAAAATTTTTTTTTTGAATAATTTACTATAGAAAAGGCATTCCCTGGCGAAATTAAAATTTGCGACAGCAAAAAATTAATTTTTGAAAAATTTACTATAGAAGAGGCAATACCTGGCGCAATTAAAATTTGCGACAGTAAAAAAATATTTTTTGAAAAATTTACTGTAGAAAAGGCAATCCCTGGCGTATTTAAAATTTGCGACAGTATAAAATTATTTTTTGAAAATTTACTGTAGAAAAGGCAATCCCTCACGTAATTAAAATTTGCGACAATAAAAAATTATTTTTTGAAAAATTTACTGTAGAAAAGGCAATCTCTGGCGCAATTAAAATTTGCGACAGTAGAAAATTATTTTTTGCAAAATTTACTATAGAAAAGAAAATCCCTGGCGCAATTAAGATTTGCGACAGTAGAAAATTATTTTTTTCAAAATTTACTATAGAAAAGGCAATCATTGGCGAAATTAAAATTTGCGACAGTAAAAAATTATTTTTTGAATAACTTACTATAGAAAAGGCAATCCCTGGCGCAATTAAAATTTGCGACAGTAAAAAAATATTTTTTGAAAAATTTACTGTAGAAAAGGCAATCCCTGGCGGATTTAAAATTTGCGATAGTAAAAAATTAATTTGTGAAAGATTTACTATAGAAAAGGCAATCCCTGGCGTAATTAAAATTTGCGACAGTATAAAATTATTTTTTGAAAAATTTACTATAGAAAAGGCAATCCCTGGCGTATTTAAAATTTGCGACAGTATAAAATTATTTTTTGAAAAATTTACTGTAGAAAAGGCAATCCCTGGCGTAATTAAAATTTGCGACAATAAAAAATTATTTTTTGAAAAATTTACTGTAGAAAAGGCAATCCCTGGCGCAATTAAAATTTGCGACAGTAGAAAATTATTTTTTGAAAAATTTACTATAGAAAAGGCAATCCCTGGCGCAATTAAAATTTGCGACAGTAAAAAATTATCTTTTGCAAAATTTACTATAGAAAAGGCAATCCCTGGCGTAATTAAAATTTGCGACAGTAAAAAATTAGTTTTTGAAAAATTTACTATAGAAAAGGCAATCCCTGGCGTAATTAAAATTTGCGATAGTAAAAGATTATTTTTTACTGTAGAAAAGGCAATCCCTGGCGCAATTAAAATTTGCGACAGTAAAAAATTGTTTTTTGAAAAATTTACTGTAGAAAAGGCAATCCCTGGCGCAATTAAAATTGGCGACAGTAGAAAATTATTTTTTGAAAAATTTACTATAGAAAAGACAATCCCTGGCGCAATTAAAATTTGCGACAGTAAAAAATTATTTTTTGAATAATTTACTATAGAAAAGGCAATCCCTGTCTTAATTTAAATTTGCGACAGTAAAAAATTATTTTTTGAAAAATTTACTGTAGAAAAGGCAATCCCTGGCGCAATTAAAATTGGCGACAGTAGAAAATTATTTTTTGAAAAATTTACTATAGAAAAGACAATCCCTGGCGCAATTAAAATTTGCGACAGTAGAAAATTATTTTTTGAATAATTTACTACAGAAAAGGCAATCCCTGTCTTAATTAAAATTTGCGACAGTAAAAAATTATTTTTTGAAAAATTTACTGTAGAAAAAGCAATCCCTGGCGCAATTAAAATTTGCGACAGTAAAAAATTAATTTTTGAAAAATTCACTATAGAAAAGGCAATCCCTGGCGTAATTAAAATTTTCGACAGTAAAAAATTAGTTTTTGAAAAATTTACTATAGAAAAGGCAATCCCTGGCGCAATTAAAATTTGCGACAGTAAAAAATTATTTTTTGAAAAATTTACTATAGAAAAGGTAATCCCTGGCGAAATTAAAATTTGCGACAGTAAAAAACTATTTTTTGAATAATTTACTATAGAAAAGGCAATCCCTGGCGGATTTAAAATTTGCGACAGTAAAAAATTAATTTGTGAAAAATTTACTGTAGAAAAGGCAATCCCTGGCGCAATTAAAATTTGCGACAATAAAAAATTATTTTTTTGAATAATTTACTATAGAAATGGCAATCCCTGGCGTAATTAAAATTTTCGACAGTAAAAAATTAGTTTTTGAAAAATTTACTATAGAAAAGGCAATCCCTGGCGCAATTAAAATTTGCGACAGTAGAAAATTATTTTTTGCAAAATTTACTATAGAAAAGGAAATCCCTGGCGCAATTAAGATTTGCGACAGTAGAAAATTATTTTTTGCAAAATTTACTATAGAAAAGGCAATCATTGGCGAAATTAAAATTTGCGACAGTAAAAAATTATTTTTTGAATAACTTACTATAGAAAAGGCAATCCCTGGCGCAATTAAAATTTGCGACAGTAAAAAAATATTTTTTGAAAAATTTACTGTAGAAAAGGCAATCCCTGGCGGATTTAAAATTTGCGATAGTAAAAAATTAATTTGTGAAAGATTTACTATAGAAAAGGCAATCCCTGGCGTAATTAAAATTTGCGACAGTATAAAATTATTTTTTGAAAAATTTACTATAGAAAAGGCAATCCCTGGCGTATTTAAAATTTGCGACAGTATAAAATTATTTTTTGAAAAATTTACTGTAGAAAAGGCAATCCCTGGCGCAATTAAAATTTGCGACAGTAAAAAATTATTTTTTGAATAATTTACTATAGAAAAGGCAATCCCTGGCGTAATTAAAATTTGCGACAGTAAAAAATTATTTTTTGAATAATTTACTATAGAAAAGGAAATCCCTGGCGTAATTAAAATTTGCGACAGTAGAAAATTATTTTTTGCAAAATTTACCATAGAAAAGGCATTCCCTGGCGCAATTAAAATTGGCGACAGTAGAAAATTATTTTTTGAAAAATTTACTATAGAAAAGACAATCCCTGGCGCAATTAAAATTTGCGACAGTAGAAAATTATTTTTTGAATAATTTACTACAGAAAAGGCAATCCCTGTCTTAATTAAAATTTGCGACAGTAAAAAATTATTTTTTGAAAAATTTACTGTAGAAAAAGCAATCCCTGGCGCAATTAAAATTTGCGACCATAAAAAATTAATTTTGAAAAATTCACTATAGAAAAGGCAATCCCTGGCGTAATTAAAATTTTCGACAGTAAAAAATTAGTTTTTGAAAAATTTACTATAGAAAAGGCAATCCCTGGCGCAATTAAAATTTGCGACAGTAAAAAATTATTTTTTGAAAAATTTACTATAGAAAAGGTAATCCCTGGCGAAATTAAAATTTGCGACAGTAAAAAACTATTTTTGAATAATTTACTATAGAAAAGGCAATCCCTGGCGGATTTAAAATTTGCGACAGTAAAAAATTAATTTGTGAAAAATTTACTGTAGAAAAGGCAATCCCTGGCGCAATTAAAATTTGCGACAATAAAAAATTATTTTTTTGAATAATTTACTATAGAAATGGCAATCCCTGGCGTAATTAAAATTTTCGACAGTAAAAAATTAGTTTTTGAAAAATTTACTATAGAAAAGGCAATCCCTGGCGCAATTAAAATTTGCGACAGTAGAAAATTATTTTTTGCAAAATTTACTATAGAAAAGGAAATCCCTGGCGCAATTAAGATTTGCGACAGTAGAAAATTATTTTTTGCAAAATTTACTATAGAAAAGGCAATCATTGGCGAAATTAAAATTTGCGACAGTAAAAAATTATTTTTTGAATAACTTACTATAGAAAAGGCAATCCCTGGCGCAATTAAAATTTGCGACAGTAAAAAAATATTTTTTGAAAAATTTACTGTAGAAAAGGCAATCCCTGGCGGATTTAAAATTTGCGATAGTAAAAAATTAATTTGTGAAAGATTTACTATAGAAAAGGCAATCCCTGGCGTAATTAAAATTTGCGACAGTATAAAATATTTTTTGAAAAATTTACTATAGAAAAGGCAATCCCTGGCGTATTTAAAATTTGCGACAGTATAAAATTATTTTTTGAAAATTTACTGTAGAAAAGGCAATCCCTCACGTAATTAAAATTTGCGACAATAAAAAATTATTTTTTGAAAAATTTACTGTAGAAAAGGCAATCCCTGGCGCAATTAAAATTTGCGACAGTAGAAAATTATTTTTTGCAAAATTTACTATAGAAAAGGAAATCCCTGGCGCAATTAAGATTTGCGACAGTAGAAAATTATTTTTTGCAAAATTTACTATAGAAAAGGCAATCATTGGCGAAATTAAAATTTGCGACAGTAAAAAATTATTTTTTGAATAACTTACTACAGAAAAGGCAATCCCTGGCGCAATTAAAATTTGCGACAGTAAAAAAATATTTTTTGAAAAATTTACTGTAGAGAAAGCAATCCCTGGCGGATTTAAAATTTGCGATAGTAAAAATTAATTTGTGAAAGATTTACTATAGAAAAGGCAATCTCTGGCGTAATTAAAATTTGCGACAGTATAAAATTATTTTTTGAAAAATTTACTATAGAAAAGGCAATCCCTGGCGTATTTAAAATTTGCGACAGTATAAAATTATTTTTTGAAAAATTTACTGTAGAAAAGGCAATCCCTGGCGTATTTAAAATTTGCGACAATAAAAAATTATTTTTTGAAAAATTTACTGTAGAAAAGGCAATCCCTGGCGCAATTAAAATTTGCGACAGTAGAAAATTATTTTTTGAAAAATTTACTATAGAAAAGGCAATCCCTGGCGCAATTAAAATTTGCGACAGTAAAAATTTTTTTTTTGAATAATTTACTATAGAAAAGGCATTCCCTGGCGAAATTAAAATTTGCGACAGCAAAAAATTAATTTTTGAAAAATTTACTATAGAAGAGGCAATACCTGGCGCAATTAAAATTTGCGACAGTAAAAAAATATTTTTTGAAAAATTTACTGTAGAAAAGGCAATCCCTGGCGTATTTAAAATTTGCGACAGTATAAAATTATTTTTTGAAAAATTTACTGTAGAAAAGGCAATCCCTCACGTAATTAAAATTTGCGACAATAAAAAATTATTTTTTGAAAAATTTACTGTAGAAAAGGCAATCTCTGGCGCAATTAAAATTTGCGACAGTAGAAAATTATTTTTTGCAAAATTTACTATAGAAAAGAAAATCCCTGGCGCAATTAAGATTTGCGACAGTAGAAAATTATTTTTTGCAAAATTTACTATAGAAAAGGCAATCATTGGCGAAATTAAAATTTGCGACAGTAAAAAATTATTTTTTGAATAACTTACTATAGAAAAGGCAATCCCTGGCGCAATTAAAATTTGCGACAGTAAAAAAATATTTTTTGAAAAATTTACTGTAGAAAAGGCAATCCCTGGCGGATTTAAAATTTGCGATAGTAAAAAATTAATTTGTGAAAGATTTACTATAGAAAAGGCAATCCCTGGCGTAATTAAAATTTGCGACAGTATAAAATTATTTTTTGAAAAATTTACTATAGAAAAGGCAATCCCTGGCGTATTTAAAATTTGCGACAGTATAAAATTATTTTTTGAAAAATTTACTGTAGAAAAGGCAATCCCTGGCGTAATTAAAATTTGCGACAATAAAAAAATTATTTTTTGAAAATTTACTGTAGAAAAGGCAATCCCTGGCGCAATTAAAATTTGCGACAGTAGAAAATTATTTTTTGAAAAATTTACTATAGAAAAGGCAATCCCTGGCGCAATTAAATTTGCGACAGTAAAAAATTATCTTTTGCAAAATTTACTATAGAAAAGGCAATCCCTGGCGTAATTAAAATTTGCGACAGTAAAAAATTAGTTTTTGAAAAATTTACTATAGAAAAGGCAATCCCTGGCGTAATTAAAATTTGCGATAGTAAAAGATTATTTTTTACTGTAGAAAAGGCAATCCCTGGCGCAATTAAAATTTGCGACAGTAAAAAATTGTTTTTTGAAAAATTTACTGTAGAAAAGGCAATCCCTGGCGCAATTAAAATTGGCGACAGTAGAAAATTATTTTTTGAAAAATTTACTATAGAAAAGACAATCCCTGGCGCAATTAAAATTTGCGACAGTAAAAAATTATTTTTTGAATAATTTACTATAGAAAAGGCAATCCCTGTCTTAATTTAAATTTGCGACAGTAAAAAATTATTTTTTGAAAAATTTACTGTAGAAAAGGCAATCCCTGGCGCAATTAAAATTGGCGACAGTAGAAAATTATTTTTTGAAAAATTTACTATAGAAAAGACAATCCCTGGCGCAATTAAAATTTGCGACAGTAGAAAATTATTTTTTGAATAATTTACTACAGAAAAGGCAATCCCTGTCTTAATTAAAATTTGCGACAGTAAAAAATTATTTTTTGAAAAATTTACTGTAGAAAGAGCAATCCCTGGCGCAATTAAAATTTGCGACAGTAAAAAATTAATTTTTGAAAAATTCACTATAGAAAAGGCAATCCCTGGCGTAATTAAAATTTTCGACAGTAAAAAATTAGTTTTTGAAAAATTTACTATAGAAAAGGCAATCCCTGGCGCAATTAAAATTTGCGACAGTAAAAAATTATTTTTTGAAAAATTTACTATAGAAAAGGTAATCCCTGGCGAAATTAAAATTTGCGACAGTAAAAAACTATTTTTTGAATAATTTACTATAGAAAAGGCAATCCCTGGCGGATTTAAAATTTGCGACAGTAAAAAATTAATTTGTGAAAAATTTACTGTAGAAAAGGCAATCCCTGGCGCAATTAAAATTTGCGACAATAAAAAATTATTTTTTTGAATAATTTACTATAGAAATGGCAATCCCTGGCGTAATTAAAATTTTCGACAGTAAAAAATTAGTTTTTGAAAAATTTACTATAGAAAAGGCAATCCCTGGCGCAATTAAAATTTGCGACAGTAGAAAATTATTTTTTGCAAAATTTACTATAGAAAAGGAAATCCCTGGCGCAATTAAGATTTGCGACAGTAGAAAATTATTTTTGCAAAATTTACTATAGAAAAGGCAATCATTGGCGAAATTAAAATTTGCGACAGTAAAAAATTATTTTTTGAATAACTTACTATAGAAAAGGCAATCCCTGGCGCAATTAAAATTTGCGACAGTAAAAAAATATTTTTTGAAAAATTTACTGTAGAAAAGGCAATCCCTGGCGGATTTAAAATTTGCGATAGTAAAAAATTAATTTGTGAAAGATTTACTATAGAAAAGGCAATCCCTGGCGTAATTAAAATTTGCGACAGTATAAAATTATTTTTTGAAAAATTTACTATAGAAAAGGCAATCCCTGGCGTATTTAAAATTTGCGACAGTATAAAATTATTTTTTGAAAAATTTACTGTAGAAAAGGCAATCCCTCACGTAATTAAAATTTGCGACAATAAAAAATTATTTTTTGAAAAATTTACTGTAGAAAAGGCAATCCCTGGCGCAATTAAAATTTGCGACAGTAGAAAATTATTTTTTGCAAAATTTACTATAGAAAAAGAAATCCCTGGCGCAATTAAGATTTGCGACAGTAGAAAATTATTTTTTGCAAAATTTACTATAGAAAAGGCAATCATTTGCGAAATTAAAATTTGCGACAGTAAAAAATTATTTTTTGAATAACTTACTATAGAAAAGGCAATCCCTGGCGCAATTAAAATTTGCGACAGTAAAAAAATATTTTTTGAAAAATTTACTGTAGAAAAGGCAATCCTGGCGGATTTAAAATTTGCGATAGTAAAAAATTAATTTGTGAAAGATTTACTATAGAAAAGGCAATCCCTGGCGTAATTAAAATTTGCGACAGTATAAAATTATTTTTTGAAAAATTTACTATAGAAAAGGCAATCCCTGGCGTATTTAAAATTTGCGACAGTATAAAATTATTTTTTGAAAAATTTACTGTAGAAAAGGCAATCCCTGGCGTAATTAAAATTTGCGACAATAAAAAATTATTTTTTGAAAAATTTACTGTAGAAAAGGCAATCCCTGGCGCAATTAAAATTTGCGACAGTAGAAAATTATTTTTTGAAAAATTTACTATAGAAAAGGCAATCCCTGGCGCAATTAAAATTTGCGACAGTAAAAAATTATCTTTTGCAAAATTTACTATAGAAAAGGCAATCCCTGGCGTAATTAAAATTTGCGACAGTAAAAAATTAGTTTTTGAAAAAATTTACTATAGAAAAGGCAAACCCTGGCGTAATTAAAATTTGCGACAGTAAAAAATTATTTTTTGCAAAATTTACCATAGAAAAGGCAATCCCTGGCGTATTTAAAATTTGCTACAGTAAAAAATTATTTTGGAAAAATTTACTGTAGAAAAGGCAATCCCTGGCGCAATTAAAATTTGCGACAATAAAAAATTATTATTTGAAAAATTTACTATAGAAAAGGCAATCCCTGGCGTAATTAAAATTTGCGACAGTAAAAAATTAATTTTTGAAAAATTTACTATAGAAAAGGCAATCCCTGGCGCAATTAAAATTTGCGACAGTAAAAATTTTTTTTTTGAATAATTTACTATAGAAAAGGCAATCCCTGGCGTAATTAAAATTTGCGACAGTAAAAAATTATTTTTTGAAAAATTTACTGTAGAAAAAGCAATCCCTGGCGTAATTAAAATTTGCGACAGTAAAAAATTAATTTTTGAAAAATTTACTATAGAAAAGGCAATCCCTGGCGTAATTAAAATTTTCGACAATAAAAAATTAGTTTTTGAAAAATTTACTATAGAAAAGGCAATCCCTGGCGCAATTAAAATTTGCGACAGTAAAAAATTATTTTTTGAAAAATTTACTATAGAAAAGGCATTCCCTGGCGAAATTAAAATTTGCGACAGCAAAAAATTAATTTTTGAAAAATTTACTATAGAACAGGCAATACCTGGCGCAATTAAAATTTGCGACAGTAAAAAAATATTTTTTGAAAAATTTACTGTAGAAAAGGCAATCCCTGGCGTATTTAAAATTTGCGATAGTATAAAATTATTTTTTGAAAAATTTAATGTAGAAAAGGCAATCCCTCACGTAATTAAAATTTGCGACAATAAAAAATTATTTTTTGAAAAATTTACTGTAGAAAAGGCAATCCCTGGCTCAATTAAAATTTGCGACAGTAGAAAATTATTTTTGCAAAATTTACTATAGAAAAGGAAATCCCTGGCGCAATTAAGATTTGCGACAGTAGAAAATTATTTTTTGCAAAATTTACTATAGAAAAGGCAATCATTGGCGAAATTAAAATTTGCGACAGTAAAAAATTATTTTTTGAATAACTTACTATAGAAAAGGCAATCCCTGGCGCAATTAAAATTTGCGACAGTAAAAAAATATTTTTTGAAAAATTTACTGTAGAAAAGGCAATCCCTGGCGGATTTAAAATTTGCGATAGTAAAAAATTAATTTGTGAAAGATTTACTATAGAAAAGGCAATCCCTGGCGTAATTAAAATTTGCGACAGTATAAAATTATTTTTTGAAAAATTTACTATAGAAAAGGCAATCCCTGGCGTATTTAAAATTTGCGACAGTATAAAATTATTTTTTGAAAAATTTACTGTAGAAAAGGCAATCCCTGGCGTAATTAAAATTTGCGACAATAAAAAATTATTTTTTGAAAAATTTACTGTAGAAAAGGCAATCCCTGGCGCAATTAAAATTTGCGACAGTAGAAAATTATTTTTTGAAAAATTTACTATAGAAAAGGCAATCCCTGGCGCAATTAAAATTTGCGACAGTAAAAAATTATCTTTTGCAAAATTTACTATAGAAAAGGCAATCCCTGGCGTAATTAAAATTTGCGACAGTAAAAAATTAGTTTTTGAAAAATTTACTATAGAAAAGGCAATCCCTGGCGTAATTAAAATTTGCGACAGTAAAAGATAATTTTTTACTGTAGAAAAGGCAATCCCTGGCGCAATTAAAATTTGCGACAGTAAAAAATTATTTTTTGAAAAATTTACTGTAGAAAAGGCAATCCCTGGCGCAATTAAAATTGGCGACAGTAGAAAATTATTTTTTGAAAATTTACTATAGAAAAGACAATCCCTGGCGCAATTAAAATTTGCGACAGTAAAAAATTATTTTTTGAATAATTTACTATAGAAAAGGCAATCCCTGTCTTAATTTAAATTTGCGACAGTAAAAAATTATTTTTTGAAAAATTTACTGTAGAAAAAGCAATCCCTGGCGCAATTAAAATTTGCGACAGTAAAAAATTAATTTTTGAAAAATTCACTATAGAAAAGGCAATCCCTGCCGTAATTAAAATTTTCGACAGTAAAAAATTAGTTTTTGAAAAATTTACTATAGAAAAGGCAATCCCTGGCGCAATTAAAATTTGCGACAGTAAAAAATAATTTTTTGAAAATTTACTATAGAAAAGGTAATCCCTGGCGAAATTAAAATTTGCGACAGTAAAAAACTATTTTTTGAATAATTTACTATAGAAAAGGCAATCCCTGGCGGATTTAAAATTTGCGACAGTAAAAAATTAATTTGTGAAAAATTTACTGTAGAAAAGGCAATCCCTGGCGCAATTAAAATTTGCGACAATAAAAAATTATTTTTTTGAATAATTTACTATAGAAATGGCAATCCCTGGCGTAATTAAAATTTTCGACAGTAAAAAATTAGTTTTTGAAAAATTTACTATAGAAAAGGCAATCCCTGGCGCAATTAAAATTTGCGACAGTAGAAAATTATTTTTTGCAAAATTTGCTATAGAAAAGGAAATCCCTGGCGCAATTAAGATTTGCGACAATAGAAAATTATTTTTTGCAAAATTTACTATAGAAACGGCAATGATTGGCGAAATTAAAATTTGCGACAGTAAAAAATTATTTTTTGAATAACTTACTATAGAAAAGGCAATCCCTGGCGCAATTAAAATTTGCGACAGTAAAAAAATATTTTTTGAAAAATTTACTGTAGAAAAGGCAATCCCTGGCGGATTTAAAATTTGCGATAGTAAAAAATTAATTTGTGAAAGATTTACTATAGAAAAGGCAATCCCTGGCGTAATTAAAATTTGCGACAGTATAAAATTATTTTTTGAAAAATTTACTATAGAAAAGGCAATCCCTGGCGTATTTAAAATTTGCGACAGTAAAAAATTATTTTTTGAAAAATTTACTGTAGAAAAGGAAATCCCTGGCGTAATTAAAATTTGCGACAGTAAAAAATTATTTTTTGCAAAATTTACCATAGAAAAGGCAATCCCTGGCGTATTTAAAATTTGCTACAGTAAAAAATTATTTTGGAAAAATTTACTGTAGAAAAGGCAATCCCTGGCGCAATTAAAATTTGCGACAGTAAAAAATTATTATTTGAAAAATTTACTATAGAAAAGGCATTCCCTGGCGTAATTAAAATTTGCGACAGTAGAAAATTATTTTTTGCAAAATTTACTATAGAAAAGGCATTCCCTGGCGCAATTAAAATTTGCGACAGTAGAAATTTTTTTTTTGCAAAATTTACTATAGAAAAAGCAATCCCTGGCGAAATTAAAATTTTCGACAGTAAAAAATTATTTTTTGAATAATTTACTATAGAAAAGGCAATCGCTGGCGTAATTAAAATTTGCGAGAGTAAAAAATTAATTTTTGAAAAATTTACTATAGAAAAGGCAATCCCTGGCGCAATTAAAATTTGCGACAGTAAAAAATTATTTTTTGAATAATTTACTATAGAAAAGGCAATCCCTGGCGTAATTAAAATTTGCGACAGTAAAAAATTATTTTTTGAAAAATTTACTGTAGAAAAAGCAATCCCTGGCGTAATTAAAATTTGCGACAGTAAAAAATTAATTTTTGAAAAATTTACTATAGAAAAGGCAATCCCTGGCGTAATTAAAATTTTCGACAATAAAAAATTAGTTTTTAAATAAATTTACTATAGAAAAGGCAATCCCTGGCGCAATTAAAATTTGCGACAGTAAAAAATTATTTTTTGAAAAATTTACTATAGAAAAGGCAATCCCTGGCGAAATTAAAATTTGCGACAGCAAAAAATTAATTTTGAAAAATTTACTATAGAACAGGCAATCCCTGGCGCAATTAAAATTTGCGACAGTAGAAAATTATTTTTTGCAAAATTTACTATAGAAAAGGCATTCCCTGGCGCAATTAAAATTTGCGACAGTAGAAAATTATTTTTTGCAAAATTTACTATAGAAAAGGCAATCCCTGGCAAAATTAAAATTTGCGACAGTAAAAAACTATTTTTTGAATAATTTACTATAGAAAAGGCAATCCCTGGCGTAATTAAAATTTGCGACAGCAAAAAATTAATTTTTGAAAAAACTACTATAGAAAAGGCAATCCCTGGCGCAATTAAAATTTGCGACAGTAAAAAAATATTTTTTGAAAAATTTACTGTAGAAAAGGCAATCCCTGGCGGATTTAAAATTTGCGATAGTAAAAAATTAATTTGTGAAAGATTTACTATAGAAAAGGCAATCCCTGGCGTAATTAAAATTTGCGACAGTATAAAATTATTTTTTGAAAAATTTACTATAGAAAAGGCAATCCCTGGCGTATTTAAAATTTGCGACAGTATAAAATTATTTTTTGAAAAATTTACTGTAGAAAAGGCAATCCCTGGCGTAATTAAAATTTGCGACAATAAAAAATTATTTTTTGAAAAATTTACTGTAGAAAAGGCAATCCCTGGCGCAATTAAAATTTGCGACAGTAGAAAATTATTTTTTGAAAAATTTACTATAGAAAAGGCCATCCCTGGCGCAATTAAAATTTGCGACAGTAAAAAATTATCTTTTGCAAAATTTACTATAGAAAAGGCAATCCCTGGCGTAATTAAAATTTGCGACAGTAAAAAATTAGTTTTTGAAAAATTTACTATAGAAAAGGCAATCCCTGGCGTAATTAAAGTTTGCGACAGTAAAAAATTATTTTTTGCAAAATTTACCATAGAAAAGGCAATCCCTGGCGTATTTAAAATTTGCTACAGTAAAAAATTATTTTGGAAAAATTTACTGTAGAAAAGGCAATCCCTGGCGTAATTAAAATTTGCGACAGTAAAAAATTATTTTTTGAATAATTTACTATAGAAAAGGCAATCCCTGGCGTAATTAAAATTTTCAACAGTAAAAAATTATTTTTTGTAAAATTTACTGTAGAAGAGGCAATCCCTGGCGCAATTACAATTTGCGACAGTAAAAAATTAATTTGTGAAAAATTTACTATAGAAAAGGCAATCCCTGGCGCAATTAAAACTTGCGACAGTAAAAAATTATTTTTTGAATAATTTACTATAGAAAAGGCAATCCCTGGCGTAATTAAAATTTGCGACAGTAAAAAATTATTTTTTGAAAAATTTACTGTAGAAGAGGCAATCCCTGGCGCAATTTAAATTTGCGACAGTAGAAAATTTTTTTTGAAAAATTTACTATAGAAAAGGCAATCCTGGGGCAATTAAAACTTGCGACTGTAAAAAATTATTTTTTGAATAATTTACTATAGAAAAGGCAATCCCTGGCGTAATTAAAATTTGCGACAGTAAAAAATTATTTTTTGAAAAATTTACTGTAGATAAGGCAATCCCTGGCGCAATTAAAATTTGCGACACTAAATAATTATTTTTTGAAAAATTTACTATAGAAAAGGCAATTCCTGGCGCAATTAAAATTTGCGACAGTATAAAATTAATTTTTGAAAAATTTACTATAGAAAAGGCAATCCCCGTCGTAATTAAAATTTGCGACAGTATAAAATTAATTTTTGAAAAATTTACTATAGAAAAGGCAATCCCTGGCGCCATTAAAATTTGCGACAGTAAAAAATTAGTTTTTGAAAAATTTACTATAGAAAAGGCAATCCCTGGGGCAATTAAAACTTGCGACGGTAAAAAATTATTTTTTGAATAATTTACTATAGAAAAGGCAATCCCTGGCGTAATTAAAATTTGCGACAAAAAAAAATTAGTTTTTGAAAAATTTACTATATAAAAGGCAATCCCTGGCGCAATTAAAATTTGCGACAGTAGAAAATTATTTTTTGAAAAATTTACTATAGAAAAGGCAATCCCCGGCGGATTTAAAATTTGCGACAGTAAAAAATTAATTTTTGAAAAATTTACTATAGAAATGGCAATCCCTGTCGTATTTAAAATTTGCGACAGTAAAAAATTAATTTTTGAATAATTTACTATAGAAAAGGCAATCCCTGGCGTATTTAAAATTTTCGACAGTATAAAATTAAATTTTGAAAAATTTACTATAGAAAAGGCAATCCCTGGCGTAATTAAAATTTTCGACAGTAAAAAATTAGTTTTTGAAAAATTTACTATAGAAAAGGCATTCCCTGGCGTATTTAAAATTTGCGACAGTAAAAAATTATTTTTTGATTAATTTACTATAGAAAAGGCAATCCCTGGCGTAATTAAAATTTGCGACAGTAAAAAATTATTTTTTGAAAAATTTACTGTAGAAAAGGCAATCCCTGGCGCAGTTAAAATTTGCGACAGTAAAAAATTAATTTTTGAAAAATTTACTATAGAAAAGGCAATCCCTGGCGGATTTAAAATTTGCGACAGTAAAAAATTAATTTGTGAAAAATTTACTGTAGAAAGGCAATCCCTGGCGCAATTAAAATTTGCGACAATAAAAAATTATTTTTTTGAATAATTTACTATAGAAATGGCAATCCCTGGCGTAATTAAAATTTTCGACAGTAAAAAATTAGTTTTTAAAAATTTACTATAGAAAACGCAATCCCTGGCGCAATTAAAATTTGCGACAGTAGAGAATTATTTTTTGCAAAATTTACTATAGAAAAGGAAATCCCTGGCGCAATTAAGATTTGCGACAGTAGAAAATTATTTTGTGCAAAATTTACTATAGAAAAGGCAATCATTGGCGAAATTAAAATTTGCGACAGTAAAAAATTATTTTTTGAATAACTTACTATAGAAAAGGCAATCCCTGGCGTAATTAAAATTTGCGACAGTAAAAAATTAATTTTTGAAAAATTTACTATAGAAAAGGCAATCCTTGGCGTAATTAAAATTTGCGACAGTAAAAAATTATTTTTTGAAAAATTTACTGTAGAAAAGGCAATCCCTGGCGCAATTAAAATTTGCGACAGTAAAAAATTATTTTTTGAAAAATTTACTGTAGAAAAGGCAATCCCTGGCGCAATTAAAATTGGCGACAGTAGAAAATTATTTTTTGAAAAATTTACTATAGAAAAGACAATCCCTGGCGCAATTAAAATTTGCGACAGTAAAAAATTATTTTTTGAATAATTTACTATAGAAAAGGCAATCCCTGTCGTAATTAAAATTTGCGACAGTAAAAAATTATTTTTTTGAAAAATTTACTGTAGAAAAAGCAATCCCTGGCGCAATTAAAATTTGCGACAGTAAAAAATTAATTTTTGAAAAATTTACTATAGAAAAGGCAATACCTGGCGTATTTAAAATTTGCGACAGTATAAAATTATTTTTTGAAAAATTTACTGTAGAAAAGGCAATCCCTGGCGTAATTAAAATTTGCGACAATAAAAAATTATTTTTTGAAAAATTTACTGTAGAAAAGGCAATCCCTGGCGCAATTAAAATTTGCGACAGTAGAAAATTAATTTTTGAAAAATTTACTATAGAAAAGGCAATCCCTGGCGCAATTAAAATTTGCGACAGTAAAAAATTATCTTTTGCAAAATTTACTATAGAAAAGGCAATCCCTGGCGTAATTAAAATTTGCGACAGTAAAAATTAGTTTTTGAAAAATTTACTATAGAAAAGGCAATCCCTGGCGTAATTAAAGTTTGCGACAGTAAAAAATTATTTTTTGCAAAATTTACCATAGAAAAGGCAATCCCTGGCGTATTTAAAATTTGCTACAGTAAAAAATTATTTTGGAAAAATTTACTGTAGAAAAGGCAATCCCTGGCGCAATTAAAATTTGCGACAGTAAAAAATTATTATTTGAAAAATTTACTATAGAAAAGGCAATCCCTGGCGTAATTAAAATTTGCGACAGTAAAAAATTATTTTTTGAATAATTTACTATAGAAAAGGCAATCCCTGGCGTAATTAAAATTTTCAACAGTAAAAAATTATTTTTTGTAAAATTTACTGTAGAAAAGGCAATCCCTGGCGCAATTACAATTTGCGACAGTAAAAAATTAATTTGTGAAAAATTTACTATAGAAAAGGCAATCCCTGGCGCAATTAAAACTTGCGGCAGTAAAAAATTATTTTTTGAATAATTTACTATAGAAAAGGCAATCCCTGGCGTAATTAAAATTTGCGACAGTAAAAAATTATTTTTTGAAAAATTTACTGTAGAAGAGGCAATCCCTGGCGCAATTTAAATTTGCGACAGTAAAAAATTAATTTTTGAAAAATTTACTATAGAAAAGGCAATCCCCGTCGTAATTAAAATTTGCGACAGTATAAAATTAATTTTTGAAAAATTTACTATAGAAAAGGCAATCCCTGGCGCCATTAAAATTTGCGACAGTAAAAAATTAGTTTTTGAAAAATTTACTATAGAAAAGGCAATCCCTGGGGCAATTAAAACTTGCGACGGTAAAAAATTATTTTTTGAATAATTTACTATAGAAAAGGCAATCCCTGGCGTAATTAAAATTTGCGACAATAAAAAATTAGTTTTTGAAAAATTTACTATATAAAAGGCAATCCCTGGCGCAATTAAAATTTGCGACAGTAGAAAATTATTTTTTGAAAAATTTACTATAGAAAAGGCAATCCCCGGCGGATTTAAAATTTGCGACAGTAAAAAATTAATTTTTGAAAAATTTACTATAGAAATGGCAATCCCTGGCGTATTTAAATTTTGCGACAGTAAAAAATTAATTTTTGAATAATTTACTATAGAAAAGGCAATCCCTGGCGTATTTAAAATTTTCGACAGTATAAAATTAAATTTTGAAAAATTTACTATAGAAAAGGCAATCCCTGGCGTAATTAAAATTTTCGACAGTAAAAAATTAGTTTTTGAAAAATTTACTATAGAAAAGGCAATCCCTGGCGTATTTAAAATTTGCGACAGTAAAAAATTATTTTTTGATTAATTTACTACAGAAAAGGCAATTCCTGGCGTAATTAAAATTTGCGACAGTAAAAAATTATTTTTTGAAAAATTTACTGTAGAAAAGGCAATCCCTGGCGCAGTTAAAATTTGCGACAGTAAAAAATTAATTTTTGAAAAATTTACTATAGAAAAGGCAATCCCTGGCGGATTTAAAATTTGCGACAGTAAAAAATTAATTTGTGAAAAATTTACTGTAGAAAGGCAATCCCTGGCGCAATTAAAATTTGCGACAATAAAAAATTATTTTTTTGAACAATTTACTATAGAAATGGCAATCCCTGGCGTAATTAAAATTTTCGACAGTAAAAAATTAGTTTTTAAAAATTTACTATAGAAAACGCAATCCCTGGCGCAATTAAAATTTGCGACAGTAGAAAATTATTTTTTGCAAAATTTACTATAGAAAAGGAAATCCCTGGCGCAATTAAGATTTGCGACAGTAGAAAATTATTTTTTGCAAAATTTGCTATAGAAAAGGCAATCATTGGCGAAATTAAAATTTGCGACAGTAAAAAATTATTTTTTGAATAACTTACTATAGAAAAGGCAATCCCTGGCGTAATTAAAATTAGCGACAGTAAAAAATTAATTTTTGAAAAATTTACTATAGAAAAGGCAATCCCTGGCGTAATTAAAATTTGCGACAGTAAAAAATTATTTTTTGAAAAATTTACTGTAGAAAAGGCAATCCCTGGCGCAATTAAAATTTGCGACAGTAAAAAATTATTTTTTGAAAAATTTACTGTAGAAAAGGCAATCCCTGGCGCAATTAAAATTGGCGACAGTAGAAAATTATTTTTTGAAAAATTTACTATAGAAAAGGCAATCCCTGGAGCAATTAAAATTTGCGACAGTAAAAAATTATTTTTTGAATAATTTACTATAGAAAAGGCAATCCCTGTCGTAATTAAAATTTGAAACAGTAAAAAAATATTTTTTTGAAAAATTTACTGTAGAAAAAGCAATCCCTGGCGCAATTAAAATTTGCGACAGTAAAAAATTAATTTTTGAAAAATTTACTATAGAAAAGGCAATCCCTGGCGTAATTAAAATTTTCGACAGTAAAAAATTAGTTTTTGAAAAATTTACTATAGAAAAGGCAATCCCTGGCGCAATTAAAATTTGCGACAGTAAAAAATTATTTTTTGAAAAATTTACTATAGAAAAGTTAATCCCTGGCGAAATTAAAATTTGCGACAGCAAAAAATTAATTTTTGAAAAATTTACTATAGAACAGGCAATTCCTGGCGCAATTAAAATTTGCGACAGTAGAAAATTATTTTTTGCAAAATTTACTATAGAAAAGGCATTCCCTGGCGCAATTAAAATTTGCGAGAGTAGAAAATTTTTTTTTTGCAAAATTTAATATAGAAAAGGCAATCCCTGGCGAAATTAAAATTTGCGACAGTAAAAAATTATTTTTTGAATAATTTACTATAGAAAGGGCAATCCCTGGCGTAATTAAAATTTGCGACAGTAAAAAATTAATTTTTGAAAAATTTACTCTAGAAAAGGCAATCCCTGGCGCAATTAAAATTTGCGACAGTAAAAAATTATTTTTTGAATAATTTACTATAGAAAAGGCAATCCCTGGCGTAATTAAAATTTGCGACAGTAAAAAATTATTTTTTGAAAAATTTACTGTAGAAAAAGCAATCCCTGGCGTAATTAAAATTTGCGACAGTAAAAAATTAATTTTTGAAAAATTTACTATAGAAAAGGCAATCCCTGGCGTAATTAAAATTTTCGACAGTAAAAAATTAGTTTTTGAAAAATTTACTATAGAAAAGGCAATCCCTGGCGCAATTAAAATTTGCGACAGTAAAAAATTATTTTTTGAAAAATTTACTATAGAAAAGGCAATCCCTGGCGAAATTAAAATTTGCGACAGCAAAAAATTAATTTTTGAAAAATTTACTATAGAACAAGCAATCCCTGGCGCAATTAAAATTTGCGACAGTAGAAAATTATTTTTTGCAAAATTTACTATAGAAAAGGCATTCCCTGGCGTAATTAAAATTTGCGACAGTAGGAAATTATTTTTTGCAAAATTTACTATAGAAAAGGCAATCCCTGGCAAAATTAAAATTTGCGACAATAAAAAACTATTTTTTGAATAATTTACTATAGAAAAGGCAATCCCTGGCGTAATTAAAATTTGCGACAGTAAAAAATTAATTTTTGAAAAATTTACTATAGAAAAGGCAATCCCTGGCGCAATTAAAATTTGCGACAGTAAAAAAATATTTTTTGAAAAATTTACTGTAGAAAAGGCAATCCCTGGCGCAATTAAAATTTGCGACAGTAAAAAATTATTTTTTGAAAAATTTACTGTAGAAAAGGCAATCTCTGGCGCAATTAAAATTTCCGACAGTAGAAAATTATTTTTTGAAAAATTTACTATAGAAAAGGCAATCCCTGGCGTATTTAAAATTTGCGACAGTAAAAAATTATTTTTTGAATAATTTACTATAGAAAAGGCAATCCCTGGAGTAATTAAAATTTTCGACAGTAAAAAATTATTTTTTGTAAAATTTACTATAGAAAAGGCAATCCTTGGCGTAATTAAAATTTGCGACAGTAAAAAATTATTTTTTGAAAAATTTACTGTAGAAAAAGCAATCCCTGGCGCAATTAAAATTTGCGACAGTTAAAAATTAATTTTTGAAAAATTTACTATAGAAAAGGCAATCCCTGGCGTAATTAAAATTTTCTACAGTAAAAAATTAGTTTTTGACAAATTTACTATAGAAAAGGCAATCCCTGGCGCAATTAAAATTTGCGACAGTAAAAAATTATTTTTTGAAAAATTTACTATAGAAAAGGCAATCCCTGGCGAAATTAAAATTTGCGACAGCAAAAAATTAATTTTTGAAAAATTTACTATAGAACAGGTAATACCTGGCGCAATTAAAATTTGCGACAGTAGAAAATTATTTTTTGCAAAATTTACTATAGAAAAGGCAATCCCTGGCGCAATTAAAATTTGCGACAGTAGAAAATTATTTTTTGCAAGATTTACTATAGAAAAGGCAATCCCTGGCGAAATTAAAATTTGCGACAGTAAAAAATTATTTTTGAATAATTTACTAAAGAAAAGGCAATCCCTGGCGAAATTAAAATTTGCGACAGCAAAAAATTAATTTTTGAAAAATTTACTATAGAACAGGCAATCCCTGGCGCAATTAAAATTTGCGACAGTAGAAAATTATTTTTTACACAATTTACTATAGAAAAGGCAATCCCTGGCGCAATTAAAATTTGCGACAGTAGAAAATTATTTTTTGCAAAATTTACTATAGAAAAGGCAATCCCTGGCGTAATTAAAATTTGCGACAGTAAAAAATTATTTTTTGAATAATTTACAATAGAAAAGTCAATCCCTGGCGCAATTAAAATTTGCGACAGTAAAAATATATTTTTTGAAAAATTTACTGTAGAAAAGGCAATCCCTGGCGCAACTAAAATTTGAGACAGTAAAAAATTATTTTTTGAAAAATTTACTGTAGAAAAGGCAATCCCTGGCGCAATTAAAATTTGCGACAGTAGAAAATTATTTTTTGAAAAATTTACCATAGAAAAGGCAATCCCTGGCGTATTTAAAATTTGCGACAATAAAAAATTATTTTTTGAATAATTTACTATAGAAAAGGCAATCCCTGGCGTAATTAAAATTTGCGACAGTTAAAAAATTATTTTTTGAAAAATTTACTGTAGAAAGGGCAATCCCTGGCGCAATTAAAATTTGCGACAGTAAGAAATTAATTTGTGAAAAAATTACTATAGAAAAGGCAATCCCTGGCGGATTTAAAATTTGCGACAGAAAAAAATTAATTTGTGAAAAATTTACTGTAGAAAAGGCAATCCCTGGTGCAGTTAAAATTTGCGACAGTAAAAAATTATTTTTTGAATAATTTACTATAGAAAAGGCAATCCCTGGCGTAATTAAAATTTGCGACAGTAAAAAATTTACTATAGAAAAGGCAATCCCTGGCGCAATTAAAATTTGCGACAGTAAAAAAATATTTTTTTGAAAAATTTACTATAGAAAAGGCAATCCCTGGCGAAATTAAAATTTGCGACAGCAAAAAATTAATTTTTGAAAAATTTACTATAGAACAGGCAATCCCTGGCGCAATTAAAATTTGCGACAGTAGAAAATTATTTTTTGCAAAATTTACTATAGAAAAGGCATTCCCTGGCGCAATTAAAATTTGCGACAGTAGAAAATTATTTTTTGCAAAATTTACTATAGAAATGGCAATCCCTGGCGAAATTAAAATTTACGAGAGTAAAAAATTATTTTTTGAATAATTTACTATAGAAAAGGCAATCCCTGGCGTAATTAAAATTTGCGACAGTAAAAAATTATTTTTTGAAAAATTTACTGTAGAAAAAGCAATCTCTGGCGCAATTAAAATTTGCGACAGTAAAAAATTAATTTTTGAAAAATTTACTATAGAAAAGGCAATCCCTGGCGTAATTAAAATTTTCGACAGTAAAAAATTAGTTTTTGAAAAATTTACTATAGAAAAAGCAATCCCTGGCGCAATTAAAATTTGCGACAGTAAAACATTATTTTTTGAAAAATTTACTATAGAAAAGGCAATCCCTGGCAAAATTAAAATTTGCGACAGTAAAAAATTATTTTTTGAAAAATTTACTATAGAACAGGCAATCCCTGGCGTAATTAAAATTTGCGACAGTAGAAAATTATTTTTTGCAAAATTTACTATAGAAAAGGCATTCCCTGGCACAATTAAAATTTGCGACAGTAGAAAATTATTTTTTGCAAAATTTACTATAGAAAAGGCAATTCCTGGCGAAATTAAAATTTGCGACAATAAAAAATTATTTTTTGAATAATTTACTATAGAAAAGGCAATCCCTGGCGTAATTAAAATTTGCGACAGTAGGAAATTATTTTCTGAAAAATTTACTATAGAAAAGGCAATCCCTGGCGTATTTAAAATTTGCGACAGTAAAAAATTATTTTTTGAATAATTTACTATAGAAAAGGCAATCCCTGGCGTAATTAAAATTTTCGACAGTAAAAAATTCTTTTTTGTAAAATTTACTATAGAAAAGGCAATCCTTGGCGTAATTAAAATTTGCGACAGTAAAAAATTATTTTTTGAAAAATTTACTGTAGAAAAAGCAATCCCTGGCGCAATTAAAATTTGCGACAGTAAAAAATTAATTTTTGAAAAATTTCCTATAGAAAAGGCAATCCCTGGCGTAATTAAAATTTTCGACAGTAAAAAATTAGTTTTTGAAAAATTTACTATAGAAAAGGCAATCCCTGGCGCAATTAAAATTTGCGACAGTAAAAAATTATTTTTTGAAAAATTTACTATAGAAAAGGCAATCCCTGGCGAAATTAAAATTTGCGACAGCAAAAAATTAATTTTTGAAAGATTTACTATAGAACAGGCAATCCCTGGAACAATTAAAATTTGCGACAGTAGAAAATTATTTTTTGCAAAATTTACTATAGAAAAGGCAATCCCTGGCGCAATTAAAATTTGCGACAGTAGAAAATTATTTTTTGCAAGATTTACTATAGAAAAGGCAATCCCTGGCGAAATTAAAATTTGCGACAGTAAAAAATTATTTTTTGAATAATTTACTAAAGAAAAGGCAATCCCTGGCGAAATTAAAATTTGCGACAGCAAAAAATTAATTTTTGAAAAATTTACTATAGAACAGGCAATCCCTGGCGCAATTAAAATTTGCGACAGTAGAAAATTATTATTTACACAATTTACTATAGAAAAGGCAATCCCTGGCGCAATTAAAATTTGCGACAGTAGAAAATTATTTTTTGCAAAATTTACTATAGAAAAGGCAATCCCTGGCGTAATTAAAATTTGCGACAGTAAAAAATTATTTTTTGAATAATTTACTATAGAAAAGGCAATCCCTGGCGCAATTAAAATTTGCGACTGTAAAACTTTAATTTGTGAAAAATTTACTATAGAAAAGGCAATCCCTGGCGGATTTAAAATTTGCGACAGTAAAAAATTAATTTGTGAAAAATTTACTGTAGAAAAGGCAATCCCTGGCGAAATTAAAATTTGCGACAGCAAAAAATTAATTTTTGAAAAATTTACTATAGAACAGGCAATCCCTGGCGTAATTAAAATTTGCGACAGTAGAAAATTATTTTTTGCAAAATTTACTATAGAAAAGGCATTGCCTGGCACAATTAAAATTTGCGACAGTAGAAAATTATTTTTTGCAAAATTTACTATAGAAAAGGCAATCCCTGGCGAAATTAAAATTTGCGACAATAAAAAATTATTTTTTGAATAATTTACTATAGAAAAGGCAATCCCTGGCGTAATTAAAATTTGCGACAGTAGAAAATTATTTTTTGAAAAATTTACTATAGAAAAGGCAATCCCTGGCGTATTTAAAATTTGCGACAGTAAAAAATCATTTTTTGAATAATTTACTATAGAAAAGGCAATCCCTGGCGTAATTAAAATTTTCGACAGTAAAAAATTCTTTTTTGTAAAATTTACTATAGAAAAGGCAATCCTTGGCGTAATTAAAATTTGCGACAGTAAAAAATTATTTTTTGAAAAATTTACTGTAGAAAAAGCAATCCCTGGCGCAATTAAAATTTGCGACAGTAAAAAATTAATTTTTGAAAAATTTCCTATAGAAAAGGCAATCCCTGGCGTAATTAAAATTTTCGACAGTAAAAAATTAGTTTTTGAAAAATTTACTATAGAAAAGGCAATCCCTGGCGCAATTAAAATTTGCGACAGTAGAAAATTATTTTTTGCAAAATTTACTATAGAAAAGGCAATCCCTGGCGTAATTAGAATTTGCGAGAGTAAAAAATTATTTTTTGAATAATTTACTATAGAAAAGGCAATACCTGGCGTAATTAAAATTTTCGACAGTAAAAAATTCTTTTTTGTAAAATTTACTATAGAAAAGGCAATCCCTGGTGCAATTAAAATTTGCGACATTAAAAAATTATTTTTTGAAAAATTTACTGTAGAAAAGGCAATCCTTGGCGCAATTAAAATTTGCGACAGTAGAAAATTATTTTTTGAAAAATTTACTATAGAAAAGGCAATCCCTGGCGCAATTAAAATTTGCGACAGTAAGAAATTATTTTTTGAATAATTTACTATAGAAAAGGCAATGCCTGGCGTTATTAAAATTGGCGACAGTAAAAAATTATTTTTTGAAAAATTTACTGTAGAAATGGCAATCCCTGGCGCAATTAAAATTTGCGACAGTAAAAAATTAATTTTTGAAAAATTTACTATAGAAAAGGCAATCCCTGGCGCAATTAAAATTTGCGACAGTAAAAAATTATTTTTTGAAAAATTTACTATAGAAAAGGCAATCCCTGGCGCAATTAAAATTTGCGACAGCAAAAAATTAATTTTTGAAAATTTTACTATAGAACAGGCAATCCCTGGCGCAATTAAAATTTGCGACAGTAGAAAATTATTTTTTGCAAAATTTACTATAGAAAAGGCAATCCCTGGCGCAATTAAAATTTGCGACAGTAGAAAATTATTTTGTGCAAGATTTACTATAGAAAAGGCAATCCCTGGCGATATTAAAATTTGCGACAGTAAAAAATTATTTTTTGAAAAATTTACTATAGAAAAGGCAATCCCTGGCGCAATTAAAATTTGCGACAGCAAAAAATTAATTTTTGAAAATTTTACTATAGAACAGGCAATCCCTGGCGCAATTAAAATTTGCGACAGTAGAAAATTATTTTTTGCAAAATTTACTATAGAAAAGGCAATCCCTGGCGCAATTAAAATTTGCGACAGTAGAAAATTATTTTTTGCAAAATTTACTATAGAAAAGGCAATCCCTGGCGTAATTAGAATTTGCGAGAGTAAAAAATTATTTTTTGAATAATTTACTATAGAAAAGGCAATCGCTGGCGCAATTAAAATTTGCGACAGTAAAAAATTATTTTTTGAAAAATTTACTATAGAAAAGGCAATCCCTGGCGCAATTAAAATTTGCGACAGCAAAAAATTAATTTTTGAAAAATTTACTATAGAACAGGCAATCCCTGACGCAATGAAAATTTGCGACAGTAGAATATTATTTTTTGCAAAATTTACTATAGAAAAGGCAATCCCTGGCGCAATTAAAATTTGCTACAGTAGAACATTATTTTTTGCAAGATTTACTATAGAAAAGGCAATCCCTGGCGAAATTAAAATTTGCGACAGTAAAAAATTATTTTTTGAATAATTTACTAAAGAAAAGGCAATCCCTGGCGAAATTAAAATTTGCGACAGCAAAAAATTATTTTTTGAATAATTTACTAAAGAAAAGGCAATCCCTGGCGAAATTAAAATTTGCGACAGCAAAAAATTAATTTTTGAAAAATTTACTATAGAAAAGGCAATCCCTGGCGCAATTAAAATTTGCGACAGTAAAAAATTATTTTTTGAATAATTTACTAAAGAAAAGGCAATCCCTGGCGAAATTAAAATTTGCGACAGCAAAAAATTAATTTTTGAAAAATTTACTATAGAACAGGCAATCCCTGGCGCAATTAAAATTTGCGACATTAGAAAATTATTTTTTACACAATTTACTATAGAAAAGGCAATCCCTGGCGCAATTAAAATTTGCGACAGTAGAAAATTATTTTTTGCAAAATTTACTATAGAAAAGGCAATCCCTGGCGCAATTGAAATTTGCGACAATAAAAAATTATTTTTTGAAAAATTTACTGTAGAAAAGACAATCCCTGGCGCAACTAAAATTTGCGACAGTAAAAAATTATTTTTTGAAAAATTTACTGTAGAAAAGGCAATCCCTGGCGCAATTAAAATTTGCGACAGTAGAAAATTATTTTTTGAAAAATTTACTATAGAAAAGGCAATCCCTGTCGTATTTAAAATTTGCGACAGTAAAAAATTATTTTTTGAATAATTTACTATAGAAAAGGCAATACCTGGCGTAATTAAAATTTGCGACAGTTAAAAAATTATTTTTTGGAAAATTTACTGTAGAAAG
The DNA here is from genome assembly GCA_963930735.1 of Dioctria linearis. Lineage (NCBI taxonomy): Eukaryota > Metazoa > Arthropoda > Insecta > Diptera > Asilidae > Dioctria > Dioctria linearis. The sequence goes on from CAWVNZ010003075.1 coordinate 55,139, forward strand.
GGCAATCCCTGGCGCAATTAAAATTTGCGACAGTAAAAAATTAATTTGTGAAAAATTTACTATAGAAAAGGCAATCCCTGGCGGATTTAAAATTTGCGACAGTAAAAAATTAATTTGTGAAAACTTTACTGTAGAAAAGGCAATCCCTGGTGCAGTTAAAATTTGCGACAGTAAAAAATTATTTTTTGAATAATTTACTATAGAAAAGGCAATCACTGGCGTAATTAAAATTTTCGACAGTAAAAAATTAGTTTTTGATAAATTTACTACAGTAAAGGCAATCCCTGGCGCAATTAAAATTTGCGACAGTAAAAAATTATTTTTTGAAAAATTTACTGTAGAAAAGGCAATCCCTGACGCAATTAAAATTTCCGACAGTAGAAAATTATTTTTTGAAAAATTTACTATAGAAAAGGCAATCCCTGGCGTATTTAAAATTTGCGACAGTAAAAAATTATTTTTTGAATAATTTACTATAGAAAAGGCAATCCATGGCGTAATTAAAATTTGCGACAGTAACAAATTATTTTTTGAAAAATTTAGTGAAGAAAAGGCAATCCCTGGCTCAATTAAAATTTGCGACTGTAAAAAATTAATTTGTGAAAAATTTACTATAGAAAAGGCAATCCCTGGCGGATTTAAAATTTGCGACAGTAAAAAATTAATTTGTGAAAAATTTGCTGTAGAATAGGCAATCCCTGGCGCAATTAAAATTTGCGAGAGTAAAAAATTATTTTTTGAATAATTTACTATAGAAAAGGCAATACCTGGCGTAATTAAAATTTGCGACAGTAAAAAATTATTTTTTGAAAAATTTACTATAGAAAAGGCAATCCCTGGCGCAGTTAAAATTTGCGACAGTAAAAAATAATTGTTTGAAAAATTTACTATAGAAAAGGCAATCCCTGGAGTAATTAAAATTTGCGACAGTAAAAAATATTTTTTGAATAATTTACTATAGAAAAGGCAATCCCTGGCGCAATTAAAATTTGCGACAGTAGAAAATAATTTTTTGAAAAATTTACGGTAGAAAAGGCAATCCCTGGCGCAATTAAAAATTGCGACAGTATAAAATTAAATTTTGAAAAAATTACTATAGAAAATGCAATTCCTGGCGCAATTAAAATTTTGCGACTGTAAAAAATTATTTTTTGAAAAATTTACTGTAGAAAAGGCAATCCCTGGCGCAATTAAAATTTGCGACATTAAAAAATTTTTTTTTGAAAAATTTACTGTAGAAAAGGCATTCCTTGGCGCAATTAAAATTTGCGACAGTAGAAAATTATTTTTTGAAAAATTTACTATAGAAAAGGCAATCCCTTGCGCAATTAAAATTTGCGACAGTAAAAAATTATTTTTTGAATAATTTACTATAGAAAAGGCAATCCCTGGCGTAATTAAAATTGGCGACAGTAAAAAATTATTTTTTGAAAGATTTACTGTAGAAATGGCAATCCCTGACGCAATTAAAATTTGCGACAGTAAAAAATTAATTTTTGAAAAATTTACTATAGAAAAGGCAATCCCTGGCGTAATTAAAATTTTCGATAGTAAAAAATTAGTTTTTAAAAAATTTACTATAGAAAAGGCAATACCTGGCTCAATTAAAATTTGCGACAGTAAAAAATTATTTTTTGAAAAATTTACTGTAGAAAAGCCAATCCCTGGCGCAATTAAAATTTGCGACAGTAGAAAACTATTTTTTGAAAAATTTACTATAGAAAAGGTAATCCCTGGCGAAATTAAAATTTTCGACAGTAAAAAATTATTTTTTGAATAATTTACTATAGAAAAGGCAATCCCTGGCGTAATTAAAATTTTCGACAGTAAAAAATTAATTTTTGAAAAATTTACTATAGAAAAGGCAATCCCTGGCGCAATTAAAATTTGCGACAGTAGAAAATTAATTTTTGAAAAATTTACTATAGAAAGGGCAATCCCTGGCGCAATTAAAATTTGTGACAGTAAAAAATTATTTTTTGAAAAATTTACTATAGAAAAGGCAATCCCTGGCGCAATTAAAATTTCCGACAGTAGAAAATTATTTTTTGAAAAATTTACGGTAGAAAAGGCAATCCTTGGCGCAATTAAAAATTGCGACAGTATAAAATTATATTTTGAAAAATTTACTATAGAAAACGCAATTCCTGGCGCAATTAAAATTTGCGACAGTAAAAAATTATTTTTTGAAAAATTTACTGTAGAAAAGGCAATCCCTGGCGCAATTAAAATTTGCGACAGTAAAAAATTAATTTGTGAAAAATTTACTATAGAAAAGGCAATCCCTGGCGGATTTAAAATTTGCGACAGTAAAAAATTAATTTGTGAAAAATGTACTGTAGAAAAGGCAATCCCTGGTCCAGTTAAAATTTGCGACAGTAAAAAATTATTTTTTGAATAATTTACTATAGAAAAGGCAATCCCTGGCGTAATTAAAATTTTCGACAGTAAAAAATTAGTTTTTGAAAAATTTATTATAGAAAAGGCAATCCCTGGCGCAATTAAAATTTGCGACTGTAAAAAATTATTTTTGAAAAATTTACTGTGGAAAAGGCAATCCCTGGCGCAATTAAAATTTGCGACAGTAGAAAATTATTTTTTGAAAAATTTACTATAGAAAAGGCAATCCCTGGCGTATTTAAAATTTGCGACAGTAAAAAATTATTTTTTGAATAATTTACTATAGAAAAGGCAATCCATGGCGTAATTAAAATTTGCGACAGAAACAAATTATTTTTTGAAAAATTTACTGTAGAAAAGGCAATCCCTGGCGCAATTAAAATTTGCGACTGTAAAAAATTAATTTGTGAAAAATTTACTATAGAAAAGGCAATCCCTGGCGGATTTAAAATTTGCGACAGTAAAAAATTAATTTGTGAAAAATTTACTGTAGAAAAGGCAATCCCTGGCGCAATTAAAATTTGCGAGAGTAAAAAATTATTTTTTGAATAATTTCCTATAGAAAAGGCAATCCCTGGCGTAATTAAAATTTGCGACAGTAAAAAATTATTTTTTGAAAAATTTACTGTAGAAAAGGCAATCTCTGGCGCAGTTAAAATTTGCGACATTAAAAAATTATTTTTTGAAACATTTACTATAGAAAAGGGAATCCCTGGCGTAATTAAAATTTGCGACAGTAAAAAATATTTTTTGAATAATTTACTACAGAAAAGGCAATCCCTGGCGCAATTAAAATTTGCGACAGTAGATAATTATTTTTTGAAAAATTTACGGTAGAAAAGGCAATCCCTGGCGCAATTAAAATTTGCGACAGTATAAAATTAAATTTTCAAAAATTTACTATAGAAAAGGCAATTCCTGGCGCAATTAAAATTTGCGACAGTAAAAAATTATTTTTTGAAAAATTTACTGTAGAAAAGGCAATCCCTGGCGCAATTAAAATTTGCGACATTAAAAAATTATTTTTTGAAAAATTTACTGTAGAAAAGGCAATCCTTGGCGCAATTAAAATTTGCGACAGTAGAAAATTATTTTTTGAAAAATTTACTATAGAAAAGGCAATCCCTGGCGGATTTAAAATTTGCGACAGTAAAAAATTATTTTTTGAAAAATTTACTATAGAAAATGCAATCCCTGGCGTAATTAAAATTGGCGACAGTAAAAAATTATTTTTTGAAAAATTTACTGTGGAAAAGGCAATCCCTGGCGCAATTAAAATTTGCGACAGTAGAAAATTATTTTTTGAAAAATTTACTATAGAAAAGGCAATCCCTGGCGTATTTAAAATTTTCGATAGTAAAAAATTAGTTTTTGAAAAATTTACTATAGAAAAGGCAATACCTGGCGCAATTAAAATTTGCGACAGTAAAAAATTATTTTTTGAAAAATTTACTGTAGAAAAGCCAATCCCTGGCGCAATTAAAATTTGCGACAGTAGAAAACTATTTTTTGAAAAATTTACTATAGAAAAGGTAATCCCTGGCGAAATTAAAATTTTCGACAGTAAAAAATTATTTTTTGAATAATTTACTATAGAAAAGGCAATCCCTGGCGTAATTAAAATTTTCGACAGTAAAAAATTAATTCTTGAAAAATTTACTATAGAAAAGGCAATCCCTGGCGCAATTAAAATTTGCGACAGTAGAAAATTAATTTTTGAAAAATTTACTATAGAAAGGGCAATCCCTGGCGCAATTAAAATTTGTGACAGTAAAAAATAATTTTTTGAAAAATTTACTATAGAAAAGGCAATCCCTGGCGCAATTAAAATTTCCGACAGTAGAAAATTATTTTTTGAAAAATTTACGGTAGAAAAGGCAATCCCTGGCGCAATTAAAAATTGCGACAGTATAAAATTATATTTTGATAAATTTACTATAGAAAACGCAATTCCTGGCGCAATTAAAATTTGCGACAGTAAAAAATTATTTTTTGAAAAATTTACTGTAGAAAAGGCAATCCCTGGCGCAATTAAAATTTGCGACAGTAAAAAATTAATTTGTGAAAAATTTACTATAGAAAAGGCAATCCCTGGCGGATTTAAAATTTGCGACAGTAAAAAATTAATTTGTGAAAAATGTACTGTAGAAAAGGCAATCCCTGGTGCAGTTAAAATTTGCGACAGTAAAAAATTATTTTTTGAATAATTTACTATAGAAAAGGCAATCCCTGGCGTAATTAAAATTTTCGACAGTAAAAAATTAGTTTTTGAAAAATTTGTTATAGAAAAGGCAATCCCTGGCGCAATTAAAATTTGCGACTGTAAAAAATTATTTTTTGAAAAATTTACTGTGGAAAAGGCAATCCCTGGCGCAATTAAAATTTGCGACAGTAGAAAATTATTTTTTGAAAAATTTACTATAGAAAAGGCAATCCCTGGCGTATTTAAAATTTGCGACAGTAAAAAATTATTTTTTGAATAATTTACTATAGAAAAGGCAATCCATGGCGTAATTAAATTTTGCGACAGAAACAAATTATTTTTTGAAAAATTTACTGTAGAAAAGGCAATCCCTGGCGCAATTAAAATTTGCGACTGTAAAAAATTAATTTGTGAAAAATTTACTATAGAAAAGGCAATCCCTGGCGGATTTAAAATTTGCGACAGTAAAAAATTAATTTGTGAAAAATTTACTGTAGAAAAGGCAATCCCTGGCGCAATTAAAATTTGCGAGAGTAAAAAATTATTTTTTGAATAATTTCCTATAGAAAAGGCAATCCCTGGCGTAATTAAAATTTGCGACAGTAAAAAATTATTTTTTGAAAAATTTACTGTAGAAAAGGCAATCTCTGGCGCAGTTAAAATTTGCGACATTAAAAAATTATTTTTTGAAAAATTTACTATAGAAAAGGGAATCCCTGGCGTAATTAAAATTTGCGACAGTAAAAAATATTTTTTGAATAATTTACTACAGAAAAGGCAGTCCCTGGCGCAATTAAAATTTGCGATAGTAGAAAATTATTTTTTGAAAAATTTACGGTAGAAAAGGCAATCTCTGGCGCAGTTAAAATTTGCGACATTAAAAAATTATTTTTTGAAAAATTTACTATAGAAAAGGGAATCCCTGGCGTAATTAAAATTTGCGACAGTAAAAAATTATTTTTTGAAAAATTTACTGTAGAAAAGGCAATCCCTGGCGCAATTAAAATTTGCGACAGTAAAAAATTATTTTTTGAAAAATTTACTGTAGAAAAGGCAATCCCTGGCGCAATTAAAATTTGTGACAGTAAAAAATTAATTTTTGAAAAATTTACTATAGAAAAGGCAATCCCTGGCGTAATTAAAATTTTCGATAGTAAAAAATTAGTTTTTGAAAAATTTACTATAGAAAAGGCAATCCCTGGCGCAATTAAAATTTGCGACAGTAAAAAATTATTTTTTGAAAAATTTACTATAGAAAAGGCAATCCCTGGCGAAATTAAAATTTGCGACAGCAAAAAAATTAATTTTTGAAAAATTTACTATAGAGCAGGGAATCCCTGGCGCAATAAAAATTTGCGACAGTAGAAAATTATTTTTTGAAAAATTTACTATAGAAAAGGCAATCCCTGCCGCAATTAAAATTTGCGACAGTAGAAAATAATTTTTTGCAAAATTTACTGTAGAAAAGGCAATCCCTGGCGCAATTAAAATTTGCGACAGTAGAAAATTATTTTTTGCAAAATTTACTATAGAAAAGGCAATCCCTGGCGAAATTAAAATTTGCGACAGTAAAAAATTATTTTTTGAATAATTTACTATAGAAAAGGCAATCCCTGGCGTAATTAAAATTTCCGACAGTAAAAAATTAATTTTTGAAAAATTTACTATAGAAAAGGCAATCCCTGGCGCAATTAAAATTTGCGACAGTAAAAAATTATTTTTTGAAAAATTTACTGTAGAAAAGGCAATCCCTGGCGCAATTAAAATTTGCGACAGTAAAAAATTATTTTTTGAAAAATTTACTGTAGAAAAGGCAATCCCTGGCGCAATTAAAATTTGCGACAGTAGAAAATTATTTTTTGAAAAATTTACAATAGAAAAGGCAATCCCTGGCGTATTTAAAAGTTGCGACAGTAAAAAATTATTTTTTGAATAATTTACTATAGAAAAGGCAATCCCTGGCGTAATTAAAATTTGCGACAGTAAAAAATTATTTTTTGAAAAATTTACTGTAGAAAAGGCAACCCTGGCGCAATTAAAATTTGCGACAGTAAAAAATTAATTTTTGAAAAATTTACTATAGAAACGGCAATCCCTGGCGGATTTAAAATTTGCGACAGTAAAAAATTAATTTGTTAAAAATTTACTGTAGAAAAGGCAATCCCTGGTGCAATTAAAATTTGCGACAGTAAAAAATTATTTTTTGAATAATTTACTATAGAAAAGGCAATCCCTGGCGTAATTAAAATTTTCGACAGTAGAAAATTATTTTTTGAAAAATTTACTATAGAAAAGGCAATCCCTGGCGTATTTAAAATTTGCGACAGTAAAAAATTATTTTTTGAATAATTTACTGTAGAAAAGGCAATCCCTGGCGCAATTAAAATTTGCGACAGTAAAAAATTATTTTTTGAATAATTTACTATAGAAGAGGCAATCCCTGGCGTAATTAAAATTTGCGACAGTAAAAAAATATTTTTTGAAAAATTTACTGTAGAAAAGGCAATACCTGGCGGAGTTAAAATTTGCGATAGTAAAAAATTATTTTTTGAATAATTTACTATAGAAAAGGCAATCCCAGGTGTAATTAAAATTTGCGACAGTAAAAAATTATTTTTTGAAAAATTTACTGTAGAAAAGCCAATCCCTGGCGCAATTAAAATTTGCTACAGTATAAAATTAAATTTTGAAAATTTTACTATAGAAAAGGCAATCCCTGGCGCAGTTACAATTTGCGACAGTAAAAAATTATTTTTGGAATAATTTACTATAGAAAAGGCAATCCGTGGCGTAATTAAAATTTGCGACAGTAAAAAATTATTTTTTGAAAAATTTACTGTAGAAAAGGCAATCCCTGGCGCAGTTAAAATTTGCGACAGTAAAAAATTATTTTTTGAATAATTTACTATAGAAAAGGCAATCCCTGGTGTAATTAAAATTTGCGACAGTAAAAAATTATTTTTTGAAAAATTTACAGTAGAAAAGGCAATCCCTGGGGCAATTAAAATTTGCGACAGTATAAAATTAAATTTTGAAAAATTTACTATAGAAAAGGCAATCCCTGGCGTAATTAAAATTTGCGACAGTAAAAAATTATTTTTTGAAAAATTTACTGTAGAAAAGGCAATCCCTGGGGCAATTAAAATTTGCGAAAGTATAAAATTAAATTTTCAAAAATGTACTATAGAAAAGGCAATCCCTGGCGTAATTTAAATTTGCGACAGTAAAAAATTATTTTTTGAAAAATTTACTGTAGAAAAGGCAATCTCTGGCGCAATTAAAATTTGCGACAGTAAAAAATTAATTTTTGAAAAATTTACTATAGAAAAGGCAATCCCTGGCGGATTTAAAATTTGCGACAGTAAAAAATTAATTTGTGAAAAATTTACTGTAGAAAAGGCAATCCCTGGCGCAACTAAAATTTGCGACAGTAAAAAATTATTTTTTGAATAATTTACTATAGAAAAGGCAATCCCTGGCGTAATTAAAATTTGCGACAGTATAAAATTATTTTTTGACAAATTTACTGTAGAAAAGGCAATCCCTGGTGCAATTAAAATATGCGACAGTAAAAAATTATTTTTTGAATAATTTACTATAGAAAATGCAATCCCTGGTGTAATTAAAATTTGCGACAGTTAAAAATTATTTTTTGAAAAATTTACTGTAGAAAAGGCAATCCCTGGCGCAATTAAAATTTGCGACAGTATAAAACTAAATTTAGAAAAATTTACTATAGAAAAGGCAATCCCTGGCGTATTTAAAAGTTGCGACAGTAAAAAATTATTTTTTGAATAATTTACTATATAAAATGCAATACCTGGCGTATTTAAAATTTGCGACAGTATAAAATTAAATTTTGAAAAATTTACTATAGAAAAGGCAATCCCTGGCGCAATTAAAATTTGCGACAGTAAAAAATTAATTTGTGAAAAATTTACTATAGAAAAGGCAATCCCTGGCGTAATTAATATTTGCGACAGTAAAAGATTATTTTTTGAAAAATTTACTATAGAAAAGGCAATCCCTGGTGTATTTAAAATTTGCGACAGTAAAAAATTATTTTTTGAAAAATTTACTGTAGAAAAGGCAATCCCTGGCGCAATTAAAATTTGCGACAGTAAGAAATTAATTTTTGAAAAATTTACTATAGAAAAGGCAATCCCTGGCGGATTTCAAATTTGCGACAGTAAAAAATTAATTTGTGAAAAATTTACTGTAGAAAAGGCAATCCCTGGCGCAATTAAAATTTGCGACAGTAAAAAATTATTTTTTAAAAAATTTACCATAGAAAAGGCAATCCCTGGCGTATTTAAAATTTGCGACAGTAAAAAATTAATTTTTGAAAAATTTACTATAGAAAAGGCAATCCCTGGCGTATTTAAAATTTGCGACAGTAAAAAATTAATTTTTGAAAAATTTACTATAGAAAAGGCAATCCCTGGCGTAATTAAAATTTGCGACAGTAAAAAATTAGATTTTGAAAAATTTACTATAGAAAAGGCAATCCCTGGCGCAATTAAAATTACCGACAGTAAAAAATTAATTTTTGAAAAATTTACTATAGAAAAGGCAATCCCTGGCGCAATTAAAATTTGCGACAGTAAAAAATGATTTTTGAAAAATTTACTATAGAAAAGGCAATCCCTGGCGTAATTAAAATTTGCGACAGTAAAAAATTATTTTTTGAAATATTTACTATAGAAAAGGCAATCCCTGGCGTAATTAAAATTTGCGACAGTAAAAAATTATTTTTTGAAATATTTACTATAGAAAAGGCAATCCCTGGCGCAATTAAAATTTGCGACAGTAAAAAATTATTTTTTGAATAATTTACTATAGAAAAGGCTATCCATGGCGTAATTAAAATTTGCGAAAGTAAAAAATTATTTTTTGAATAATTTACTATAGAAGAGGCAATCCCTGGCGTAATTAAAATTTGCGACAGTAAAAAATTATTTTCTGCAAAATTTACTATAGAAAAGGCAATCCCTGGCGTATTTAAAATTTGCGACAGTAAAAAATTAATTTTTGAAAAATTTACTATAGAAAAGGCAATCCCTGGCGTATTTAAAATTTGCGACAGTAAAAAATTATTTTTTGAATAATTTACTGTAGAAAAGGCAATCCCTGGCGCAATTAAAATTTGCGACAGTAGAAAATTATTTTTTGAAAAATTTACTATAGAAAAGGCAATCCCTGGCGTATTTAAAATTTGCAACAGTAAAAAATTATTTTTTGAAAAATTTACTGTAGAAAAGGCAATCCCTGGCGTAACTAAAATTTGCGACAGTAAAAAGTTAAGTTTTGAAAAATTTACTGTAGAGGCAATCCCTGGCGTATTTAAAATTTGCGACAGTAATAAATTATTTTTTGCAAAATTTACTGTAGAAAAGGCAATCCCTGGCGCAATTAAAATTTGCGACAGTATAAAATTAAATTTTGAAAAATTTACTGTAGAAAAGGCAATCCCTGGCGCAATTAAAATTTGCGACAGTAGAAAATTATTTTTTGAAAAATTTACTATAGAAAAGGCAATCCCTGGCGTATTTAAAATTTGCAACAGTAAAAAATTATTTTTTGAAAAATTTACTGTAGAAAAGGCAATCCCTGGCGTAACTAAAATTTGCGACAGTAAAAAGTTAAGTTTTGAAAAATTTACTGTAGAGGCAATCCCTGGCGTATTTAAAATTTGCGACAGTAATAAATTATTTTTTGAAAAATTTACTGTAGAAAAGGCAATCCCTGGCGCAATTAAAATTTGCGACAGTAAAAAATTAGTTTTTGAAAAATTTACAGTAGAAAAGGCAATCCCTGGCGCAATTAAAATTTGCGACAGTAAAAAATTATTTTTTGAATAATTTACTATAGAAAAGGCAATCCCTGGCGTATTTAAAATTTGCGACAGTATAAAATTAAATTTTCAAAAATTTACTATAGAAAAGGCAATCCCTGGCGCAATTAAAATTTGTGACAGTAAAAAATTATTTTTTGCAAAATTTACTATAGAAAAGGCAACCCCTGGCGTATTTAAAATTAGCGACAGTAAAAAATTATTTTTTGAAAAATTTACTATAGAAAAGGCAATCCCTGGCGTATTTAAAATTTGCGACAGTAAAAAATTAATTTTTGAAAAATTTACTATAGAAAAGGCAATCCCTGGCGTAATTAAAATTTGCGACAGTAAAAAATTAGTTTTTGAAAAATTTACTGTAGAAAAGGCAATCCCTGGCGCAATTAAAATTTGCGACAGTAAAAAATTAATTTTTGAAAAATTTACTGTAGAAAAGCAGTCCCTGGCGTAATTAAAATTTGCGACAATAAAAAATTAGTTTTTGAAAAATTTACTGTAGAAAAGGCAATCCCTGGAGCAATTAAAATTTGCGACAGTAAAAAATTATTTTTTGCAAAATTTACTATAGAAAGGGCAATCCCTGGCGTATTTAAAATTTGCGACAGTAAAAAATTAATTTTTGAAAAATTTACTATAGAAAAGGCAATCCCTGGCGTAATTAAAATTTGCGACAGTAAAAAAGTAATTTTTGAAAAATTTACTATAGAAAAGGCAATCCCTGGCGTAATTAAAATTTGCGACATTAAAAAATTATTTTTTGCAAAATTTACTATAGAAAAGGCAATCCCTGGCGTATTTAAAATTTGCGACAGTAAAAAATTAATTTTTGAAAAATTTACTGTAGAAAAGGCAATCCCTGGCGTAATTAAAATTTGCGACAGTAAAAAATTATTTTTTGCAAAATTTACTATAGAAAAGGCAATCCCTGGCGCAGTTAAAATTTGCGACAGTAAAAAATTATTTTTTGAAAAATTTACTATAGAAAAGGCAATCCCTGGCGCAATTAATATTTGCGACAGTAAAAAATTAATTTTTGAAAAATTTACTATACAAAAGGCAATCCGTGGCGTAATTAAAATTTGCGACAGTAAAAAATTAATTTGTGAATAATTTACTATAGAAAAGGCAATCACTGGCGTATTTAAAATTTGCGACAGTAAAAAATTAATTTTTGAAAAATTTACTATAGAAAAGGCAATCCCTGGCGTAATTAAAATTTGCGAAAGTAAAAAATTCGTTTGTGAAAAATTTACTATAGAAAAGGCAATCCCTGGCGTATTTAAAATTTGCGACAGTAAAAAATTTTTTTTTGAATAATTTACTGTAGAAAAGGCAATCCCTGGCGCAATTAAAATTTGCGACAGTAGAAAATTATTTTTTGAAAAATTTACTATAGAAAAGGCAATCCCTGGCGTATTTAAAATTTGCGACAGTAAAAAATTATTTTTTGAAAAATTTACTGTAGAAAAGGCAATCCCTGGCATAACTAAAATTTGCGACAGTAAAAAGTTAAGTTTTGAAAAATTTACTGTAGAAAAGGCAATCCCTGGCATATTTAATATTTGCGACAGTAGAAAATTATTTTTTGCAAAATTTACTGTAGAAAAGGCAATCCCTAGCGCAATTAAAATTTGCGACAGTATAAAATTAAATTTTGAAAAATTTACTGTAGAAAAGGCAATCCCTGGGGCAATTAAAATTTGCGACAGTAATAAATTATTTTTTGAAAAATTTACTATAGAATAGGCAATCCCTGGCGTAATTAAAATTTGCGACAGTAAAAAATTATTTTTTGCAAAATTTACTATAGAAAAGGCAATCCCTGGCGTATTTAAAATTAGCGACAGTAAAAAATTATTTTTTGAAAAATTTACTATAGAAAAGGCAATCCCTGGCGTATTTAAAATTTGCGACAGTAAAAAATTAATTTTTGAAAAATTTACTATAGAAAAGGCAATCCCTGGCGTAATTAAAATTTGCGACAGTAAAAAATTAGTTTTTGAAAAATTTACTGTAGAAAAGGCAATCCCTGGCGCAATTAAAATTTGCGACAGTAAAAAATTAATTTTTGAAAAATTTACTGTAGAAAAGCAATCCCTAGCGTATTTAAAATTTGCACAGTAATAAATTATTTTTTGAAAAATTTACTATAGAAATGGCAATCCCTGGAGTATTTAAAATTTGCGACAGTAAAAAATTAATTTTTGAAAAATTTACTATAGAAAAGGCAATCCCTGGTGCAATTAAAATTTGCGACATTAAAAAATTATTTTTTGAATAATTTACTATAGAAAAGGCAATCCCTGGCGTATTTAAAATTTGCGACAGTATAAAATTAAATTTTGAAAAATTTAGTATAGAAAAGGCAATCCCTGGCGCAATTAAAATTTGCGACAGTAAAAAATTATTTTTTGAATAATTTACTGTAGAAAAGGCAATCCCTGGCGCAATTAAAATTTGCGACAGTAGAAAATTATTTTTGAAAAATTTACTATAGAAAAGGCAATCCCTGGCGTATTTAAAATTTGCGACAGTAAAAAATTATTTTTTGAAAAATTTACTGTAGAAAAGGCAATCCCTGGCGTAATTAAAATTTGCGACAGTATAAAATTAAATTTTGAAAAATTTACTGTAGAAAAGGCAATCCCTGGCGCAATTAAAATTTGCGACAGTAAAAAATTATTTTTTGAAAAATTTACTATAGAAAGGCAATCCCTGGCGTAATTAAAATTTGCGACAGTAAAAAATTAATTTTTGAAAAATTTACTGTAGAAAAGCAATCCCTGGCGTAATTGAAATTTGCGACAGTAATAAATTATTTTTTGAAAAATTTACTATAGAAAAGGCAATCCCTGGCGTATTTAAAACTTGCGACAGTATAAAATTAAATTTTGAAAAATTTACTATAGAAAAGGCAATCCCAGGCGCAATTAAAATTTGCGACAGTAAAAAATTATTTTTTGAATAATTTACTGTAGAAAAGGCAATCCCTCGCGCAATTAAAATTTGCGACAGTAGAAAATTATTTTTGAAAAATTTACTATAGAAAAAGCAATCCCTGGCGTATTTAAAATTTGCGACAGTAAAAAATTATTTTTTGAAAAATTTACTGTAGAAAAGGCAATCCCTGGCGTAATTAAAATTTGCGACAGTAAAAAGTTAAGTTTTGAAAAATTTACTGTAGAAAAGGCAATCCCTGGCGTATTTAAAATTTGCGACAATAGAAAATTATTTTTTGCAAAATTTACTGTAGAAAAGGCAATCCCTGGCGCAATTAAAATTTGCGACAGTATAAAATTAAATTTTGAAAAATTTACTGTAGAGAAGGTAATCCCTGGGGCAATTAAAATTTGCGACAGTAATAAATTATTTTTTGAAAAATTTACTATAGAAAAGGCAATCCCTGGCGTAATTAAAATATGCGACAGTAAAAAATTTGTTTTTGAAAAATTTACAGAAGAAAAGGCAATCCCTGGCGCAATTAAAATTTGCTACAGTAAAAAATTATTTTTTGAATAATTTACTATAGAAAAGGCAATCCCTGGCGTATTTAAAATTTGCGACAGTATAAAATTAAATTTTGAAAAATTTACCATAGAAAAAGCAATCCCTGGCGCAATTAAAATTTGCGACAGTAAAAAATTATTTTTTGCAAAATTTACTATAGAAAAGGCAATCCCTGGCGTATTTAAAATTTGCAACAGTAAAAAATTATTTTTTGAAAAATTTACTATAGAAAAGGCAATCCCTGGCGTATTTAAAATTTGCGACAGTAAAAAATTAATTTTTGAATAATTTACTATAGAAAAGGCCATCCCTGGCGTAATTAAAATTTGCGACAGTAAAAAATTAGTTTTTGAAAAATTTACTGTAGAAAAAGCAATCCCTGGCGCAATTAAAATTTGCGACAGTAAAAAATTATTTTTTGAATAATTTACTATAGAAAAGGCAATCCCTGGCATAATTAAAATTTGCGACAGTAAAAAATTAATTTTTGAAAAATTTACTATAGAAAAGGCAATTCCTGGCGTAATTAAAATTTGCGACAGTATAAAATTAAATTTTGAAAAATTTACTGTAGAAAAGGCAATCCCTGGCGCAATTAAAATTTGCGACAGTAAAAAATTATTTTTTGAAAAATTTACTATAGAAAAGGCAATCCCTGGCTTAATTAAAATTTGCGACAGTAAAAAATTAATTTTTGAAAAATTTACTGTAGAAAAGCAATCCCTGGCCTAATTAAAATTTGCGACAGTAAAAAATTATTTTTTGAAAAATTTACTATAGAAAAGGCAATCCCTGGCGTAATTAAAATTTGCGGCAGTAGAAAATAATTTTTTGAAAAATTTACTGTAGAAAAGGCAATCCCTGGCGTATTTAAAATTTGCGACAGTAAAAAATTAGTTTTTGAAAAATTTACTATAGAAAAGGCAATCCCTGGCGCAATTAAAATTTGCGGCAGTAGAAAATAATTTTTTGAAAAATTTACTGTAGAAAAGGCAATCCCTGGCGTATTTAAAATTTGCGACAGTAAAAAATTAGTTTTTGAAAAATTTACTATAGAAAAGGCAATCCCTGGCGCAATTAAAATTTGCGACAGTAGAAAATTATTTTTGGAAAAATTTACTATAGAAAAGGCAATCCCTGGCGTAATTAAAATTTGCGACAGTAAAAAATTATTTTTTGAATAATTTACTATAGAAAAGGCAATCCCTGGCGTATTTAAAATTTGCGACAGTAAAAAATTATTTTTTGAAAAATTTACTGTAGAAAAGGCAATCCCTGGCGTATTTAAAATTTGCGACAGTAAAAAATTAGTTTTTGAAAAATTTACTATAGAAAAGGCAATACCTGGCGCAATTAAAATTTGCGACAGTAGAAAGTTATTTTTTGAAAGATTTACTATATAAAAGGCAATCCCTGGCGTAATTAAAATTTGCGACAGTAAAAATTATTTTTTGAATAATATACTATAGAAAAGGCAATCCCTGGCGTATTTAAAATTTGCGACAGTAAAAAATTATTTTTTGAAAAATTTACTGTAGAAAAGGCAATCCCTGGCGTATTTAAAATTTGCGACAGTAAAAAATTATTTTTTGAATAATTTACTATAGAAAAGGCAATCCCTGGCTTATTTAAAATTTGCGACAGTAAAAAATTAATTTGTGAAAAATTTACTATAGAAAAGGCAATCCCTGGCGTATTTAAAATTTGCGACAGTAAAAAATTATTTTTTGCAAAATTTACTATAGAAAAGGCAATCCCTGGCGTATTTAAAATTTGCGACAGTAAAAAATTATTTTTTGAAAAATTTACTATAGAAAAGGCAATCCTTGGCGTATTTAAAATTTGCGACAGTAAAAATTATTTTTTGAAAAATTTACTATAGAAAAGGCAATCCCTGGCGTATTTAAAATTTGCGACAGTAAAAAATTATTTTTTGAAAAATTTACTATAGAAAAGGAAATCCCTGGCGTAATTAAAATTTGCGACAGTAAAAAATTTTTTTTTGCAAAATTTAATATAGAAAACGCAATCCCTGGCGAAATTAAAATTTGCGACAGTAAAAAATTAATTTTTGAAAAATTTACTGTAGAAAAGGCAATCCCTGGCGTAATTAAAATTTGCGACAGTAAAAAATTATTTTTTGAAAAATTTACTATAGAAAAGGCAATCCCTGGCGTAATTAAAATTAGCGGCAGTAGAAAATAATTTTTTGAAAATTTACTGTAGAAAAGGCAATCCCTGGCATATTTAAAATTTGCGACAGTAAAAAATTAGTTTTTGAAAGATTTACTATAGAAAAGGCAATCCCTGCCGCAATTAAAATTTGCGACAGTAGAAAATTATTTTTGGAAAAATTTACTATAGAAAAGGCAATCCCTGGCGTAATTAAAATTTGCGACAGTAAAAAATTATTTTTTGAATAATTTACTATAGAAAAGGCAATCCCTGGCGTATTTAAAATTTGCGACAGTAAAAAATTATTTTTTGAAAAATTTACTGTAGAAAAGGCAATCCCTGGCGTATTTAAAATTTGCGGCAGTAAAAAATTATTTTTTGAATAATTTACTATAGAAAAGGCAATCCCTGGCGTATTTAAAATTTGCGACAGTAAAAAATTTACTATAGAAAATGCAATCCCTGGCGTATTTAAAATTTGCGACAGTATAAAATTATTTTTTGAATAATTTACTATAGAAAAGGCAATCCCTGGCGTATTTAAAATTTGCGACAGTGAAAAATTATTTTTAGAAAAATTTACTATAGAAAAGGCAATCCCTGGCATAATTAAAATTTGCGACAGTAAAAAATTAATTTTTGAAAAATTTACTATAGAAAAGGCAATTCCTGGCGTAATTAAAATTTGCGACAGTATAAAATTAAATTTTGAAAAATTTACTGTAGAAAAGGCAATCCCTGGCGCAATTAAAATTTGCGACAGTAAAAAATAATTTTTTGAAAAATTTACTATAGAAAAGGCAATCCCTGGCGTATTTAAAATTTGCGACAGTAAAAAATTATTTTTTGAAAAATTTACTGTAGAAAAGGCAATCCCTGGCGTATTTAAAATTTGCGACAGTAAAAAATTATTTTTTGAATAATATACTATATAAAAGGCAATCCCTGGCGTATTTAAAATTTGCGACAGTAAAAAATTATTTTTTGAAAAATTTACTGTAGAAAAGGCAATCCCTGGCGTATTTAAAATTTGCGACAGTAAAAAATTATTTTTTGAATAATTTACTATAGAAAAGGCAATCCCTGGCGTATTTAAAATTTGCGACAGTAAAAAATTAATTTGTGAAAAATTTACTATAGAAAAGGCAATCCCTGGCGTATTTAAAATTTGCGACAGTAAAAAATTATTTTTTGAATAATTTACTGTAGAAAAGGCAATCCCTGGCGCAATTAAAATTTGCGACAGTAGAAAATTATTTTTGAAAAATTTACTATAGAAAGGCAATCCCTGGCGTAATTAAAATTTGCGACAGTAAAAAATTATTTTTTGCAAAATTTACTATAGAAAAGGCAATCCCTGGCGTATTTAAAATTTGCGACAGTAAAAAATTATTTTTTGAAAAATTTACTATAGAAAAGGCAATCCTTGGCGTATTTAAAATTTGCGACAGTAAAAATTACTTTTTGAAAAATTTACTATAGAAAAGGCAATCCCTGGCGTATTTAAAATTTGCGAAAGTAAAAAATTCGTTTGTGAAAAATTTACTATAGAAAAGGCAATCCCTGGCGTATTTAAAATTTGCGACAGTAAAAAATTTTTTTTTGAATAATTTACTGTAGAAAAGGCAATCCCTGGCGCAATTAAAATTTGCGACAGTAGAAAATTATTTTTTGAAAAATTTACTATAGAAAAGGCAATCCCTGGCGTATTTAAAATTTGCGACAGTAAAAAATTATTTTTTGAATAATTTACTATAGAAAAGGCAATCCCTGGCGTATTTAAAATTTGCGACAGTAAAAAATTATTTTTTGAAAAATTTACTGTAGAAAAGGCAATCCCTGGCGTATTTAAAATTTGCGACAGTAAAAAATTAGTTTTTGAAAAATTTACTATAGAAAAGGCAATACCTGGCGCAATTAAAATTTGCGACAGTAGAAAGTTATTTTTTGAAAGATTTACTATATAAAAGGCAATCCCTGGCGTAATTAAAATTTGCGACAGTAAAAAATTATTTTTTGAATAATTTACTATAGAAAAGGCAATCCCTGGCGTATTTAAAATTTGCGACAGTAAAAAATTAATTTGTGAAAAATTTACTATAGAAAAGGCAATCCCTGGCGTATTTAAAATTTGCGACAGTAAAAAATTATTTTTTGCAAAATTTACTATAGAAAAGGCAATCCCTGGCGTATTTAAAATTTGCGACAGTAAAAAATTATTTTTTGAAAAATTTACTATAGAAAAGGCAATCCCTGGCGTATTTAAAATTTGCGACAGTAAAAAATTATTTTTTGAAAAATTTACTGTAGAAAAGGCAATCCCTGGCGTATTTAAAATTTGCGACAGTAAAAAATTATTTTTTGAATAATATACTATATAAAAGGCAATCCCTGGCGTATTTAAAATTTGCGACAGTAAAAAATTATTTTTTGAAAAATTTACTGTAGAAAAGGCAATCCCTGGCGTATTTAAAATTTGCGACAGTAAAAAATTATTTTTTGAAAAATTTACTGTAGAAAAGGCAATCCCTGGCGTAATTAAAATTTGCGACAGTAAAAAGTTAAGTTTTGAAAAATTTACTGTAGAAAAGGCAATCCCTGGCGTAATTAAAATTTGCGACAGTAAAAAGTTAAGTTTTGAAAAATTTACTGTAGAAAAGGCAATCCCTGGCGTATTTAAAATTTGCGACAATAGAAAATTATTTTTTGCAAAATTTACTGTAGAAAAGGCAATCCCTGGCGCAATTAAAATTTGCGACAGTATAAAATTAAATTTTGAAAAATTTACTGTAGAGAAGGTAATCCCTGGCGCAATTAAAATTTGCGACAGTAAAAAATTATTTTTTGAAAAATTTACTATAGAAAAGGCAATCCCTGGCGTAATTAAAATTTGCGGCAGTAGAAAATAATTTTTTGAAAAATTTACTGTAGAAAAGGCAATCCCTGGCGTATTTAAAATTTGCGACAGTAAAAAATTAGTTTTTGAAAAATTTACTATAGAAAAGGCAATCCCTGGCGCAATTAAAATTTGCGGCAGTAGAAAATAATTTTTTGAAAAATTTACTGTAGAAAAGGCAATCCCTGGCGTATTTAAAATTTGCGACAGTAAAAAATTAGTTTTTGAAAAATTTACTATAGAAAAGGCAATCCCTGGCGCAATTAAAATTTGCGACAGTAGAAAATTATTTTTGGAAAAATTTACTATAGAAAAGGCAATCCCTGGCGTATTTAAAATTTGCGAAAGTAAAAAATTCGTTTGTGAAAAATTTACTATAGAAAAGGCAATCCCTGGCGTATTTAAAATTTGCGACAGTAAAAAATTTTTTTTTGAATAATTTACTGTAGAAAAGGCAATCCCTGGCGCAATTAAAATTTGCGACAGTAGAAAATTATTTTTTGAAAAATTTACTATAGAAAAGGCAATCCCTGGCGTATTTAAAATTTGCGACAGTAAAAAATTATTTTTTGAATAATTTACTATAGAAAAGGCAATCCCTGGCGTATTTAAAATTTGCGACAGTAAAAAATTATTTTTTGAAAAATTTACTGTAGAAAAGGCAATCCCTGGCGTATTTAAAATTTGCGACAGTAAAAAATTAATTTTTGAAAAATTTACTGTAGAAAAGCAATCCCTAGCGTATTTAAAATTTGCACAGTAATAAATTATTTTTGAAAAATTTACTATAGAAATGGCAATCCCTGGAGTATTTAAAATTTGCGACAGTAAAAAAATAATTTTTGAAAAATTTACTATAGAAAAGGCAATCCCTGGTGCAATTAAAATTTGCGACATTAAAAAATTATTTTTTGAATAATTTACTATAGAAAAGGCAATCCCTGGCGTATTTAAAATTTGCGACAGTATAAAATTAAATTTTGAAAAATTTAGTATAGAAAAGGCAATCCCTGGCGCAATTAAAATTTGCGACAGTAAAAAATTATTTTTTGAATAATTTACTGTAGAAAAGGCAATCCCTGGCGTATTTAAAATTTGCGAAAGTAAAAAATTCGTTTGTGAAAAATTTACTATAGAAAAGGCAATCCCTGGCGTATTTAAAATTTGCGACAGTAAAAAATTTTTTTTTGAATAATTTACTGTAGAAAAGGCAATCCCTGGCGCAATTAAAATTTGCGACAGTAGAAAATTATTTTTTGAAAAATTTACTATAGAAAAGGCAATCCCTGGCGTATTTAAAATTTGCGACAGTAAAAAATTATTTTTTGAATAATTTACTATAGAAATGGCAATCCCTGGAGTATTTAAAATTTGCGACAGTAAAAAAATAATTTTTGAAAAATTTACTATAGAAATGGCAATCCCTGGAGTATTTAAAATTTGCGACAGTAAAAAAATAATTTTTGAAAAATTTACTATAGAAAAGGCAATCCCTGGTGCAATTAAAATTTGCGACATTAAAAAATTATTTTTTGAATAATTTACTATAGAAAAGGCAATCCCTGGCGTATTTAAAATTTGCGACAGTATAAAATTAAATTTTGAAAAATTTAGTATAGAAAAGGCAATCCCTGGCGCAATTAAAATTTGCGACAGTAAAAAATTATTTTTTGAATAATTTACTGTAGAAAAGGCAATCCCTGGCGTATTTAAAATTTGCGAAAGTAAAAAATTCGTTTGTGAAAAATTTACTATAGAAAAGGCAATCCCTGGCGTATTTAAAATTTGCGACAGTAAAAAATTATTTTTTGAATAATTTACTATAGAAAAGGCAATCCCTGGCGTATTTAAAATTTGCGACAGTAAAAAATTATTTTTTGAAAAATTTACTATAGAAAAGGCAATCCCTGGCGTATTTAAAATTTGCGACAGTAAAAAATTATTTTTTGAAAAATTTACTGTAGAAAAGGCAATCCCTGGCGTATTTAAAATTTGCGACAGTAAAAAATTAGTTTTTGAAAAATTTACTGTAGAAAAAGCAATCCCTGGCGCAATTAAAATTTGCGACAGTTAAAAATTATTTTTTGAATAATTTACTATAGAAAAGGCAATCCCTGGCGCAATTAAAATTTGCGAAAGTAAAAAATTCGTTTGTGAAAAATTTACTATAGAAAAGGCAATCCCTGGCGTATTTAAAATTTGCGACAGTAAAAAATTTTTTTTTGAATAATTTACTGTAGAAAAGGCAATCCCTGGCGCAATTAAAATTTGCGACAGTAGAAAATTATTTTTTGAAAAATTTACTATAGAAAAGGCAATCCCTGGCGTAATTAAAATTTGCGACAGTAAAAAATTAGTTTTTGAAAAATTTACTGTAGAAAAGGCAATCCCTGGCGCAATTAAAATTTGCGACAGTAAAAAATTAATTTTTGAAAAATTTACTGTAGAAAAGCAATCCCTAGCGTATTTAAAATTTGCACAGTAATAAATTATTTTTTGAAAAATTTACTATAGAAATGGCAATCCCTGGAGTATTTAAAATTTGCGACAGTAAAAAAATAATTTTTGAAAAATTTACTATAGAAAAGGCAATCCCTGGTGCAATTAAAATTTGCGACATTAAAAAATTATTTTTTGAATAATTTACTATAGAAAAGGCAATCCCTGGCGTATTTAAAATTTGCGACAGTATAAAATTAAATTTTGAAAAATTTAGTATAGAAAAGGCAATCCCTGGCGCAATTAAAATTTGCGACAGTAAAAAATTATTTTTTGAATAATTTACTGTAGAAAAGGCAATCCCTGGCGTATTTAAAATTTGCGAAAGTAAAAAATTCGTTTGTGAAAAATTTACTATAGAAAAGGCAATCCCTGGCGTATTTAAAATTTGCGACAGTAAAAAATTTTTTTTTGAATAATTTACTGTAGAAAAGGCAATCCCTGGCGCAATTAAAATTTGCGACAGTAGAAAATTATTTTTTGAAAAATTTACTATAGAAAAGGCAATCCCTGGCGTATTTAAAATTTGCGACAGTAAAAAATTATTTTTTGAATAATTTACTATAGAAAAGGCAATCCCTGGCGTATTTAAAATTTGCGACAGTAAAAAATTATTTTTTGAATAATTTACTATAGAAAAGGCAATCCCTGGCGTATTTAAAATTTGCGACAGTAAAAAATTATTTTTTGAAAAATTTACTATAGAAAAGGCAATCCCTGGCGTATTTAAAATTTGCGACAGTAAAAAATTATTTTTTGAAAAATTTACTGTAGAAAAGGCAATCCCTGGCGTATTTAAAATTTGCGACAGTAAAAAATTAGTTTTTGAAAAATTTACTGTAGAAAAAGCAATCCCTGGCGCAATTAAAATTTGCGACAGTTAAAAATTATTTTTTGAATAATTTACTATAGAAAAGGCAATCCCTGGCATAATTAAAATTTGCGACAGTAAAAAATTAATTTTTGAAAAATTTACTATAGAAAAGGCAATTCCTGGCGTAATTAAAATTTGCGACAGTATAAAATTAAATTTTGAAAAATTTACTGTAGAAAAGGCAATCCCTGGCGCAATTAAAATTTGCGACAGTAAAAAATTATTTTTTGAAAAATTTACTATAGAAAAGGCAATCCCTGGCGTATTTAAAATTTGCGAAAGTAAAAAATTCGTTTGTGAAAAATTTACTATAGAAAAGGCAATCCCTGGCGTATTTAAAATTTGCGACAGTAAAAAATTTTTTTTTGAATAATTTACTGTAGAAAAGGCAATCCCTGGCGCAATTAAAATTTGCGACAGTAGAAAATTATTTTTTGAAAAATTTACTATAGAAAAGGCAATCCCTGGCGTATTTAAAATTTGCGACAGTAAAAAATTATTTTTTGAATAATTTACTATAGAAAAGGCAATCCCTGGCGTATTTAAAATTTGCGACAGTAAAAAATTATTTTTTGAAAAATTTACTGTAGAAAAGGCAATCCCTGGCGTATTTAAAATTTGCGACAGTAAAAAATTAGTTTTTGAAAAATTTACTATAGAAAAGGCAATACCTGGCGCAATTAAAATTTGCGACAGTAGAAAGTTATTTTTTGAAAGATTTACTATATAAAAGGCAATCCCTGGCGTAATTAAAATTTGCGACAGTAAAAAATTATTTTTTGAATAATTTACTATAGAAAAGGCAATCCCTGGCGTATTTAAAATTTGCGACAGTAAAAAATTAATTTGTGAAAAATTTACTATAGAAAAGGCAATTCCTGGCGTAATTAAAATTTGCGACAGTATAAAATTAAATTTTGAAAAATTTACTGTAGAAAAGGCAATCCCTGGGGCAATTAAAATTTGCGACAGTAATAAATTATTTTTTGAAAAATTTACTATAGAAAAGGCAATCCCTGGCGTAATTAAAATATGCGACAGTAAAAAATTTGTTTTTGAAAAATTTACAGAAGAAAAGGCAATCCCTGGCGCAATTAAAATTTGCTACAGTAAAAAATTATTTTTTGAATAATTTACTATAGAAAAGGCAATCCCTGGCGTATTTAAAATTTGCGACAGTATAAAATTAAATTTTGAAAAATTTACCATAGAAAAAGCAAGCCCTGGCGCAATTAAAATTTGCGACAGTAAAAAATTATTTTTTGCAAAATTTACTATAGAAAAGGCAATCCCTGGCGTATTTAAAATTTGCAACAGTAAAAAATTATTTTTTGAAAAATTTACTATAGAAAAGGCAATCCCTGGCGTATTTAAAATTTGCGACAGTAAAAAATTAATTTTTGAATAATTTACTATAGAAAAGGCCATCCCTGGCGTAATTAAAATTTGCGACAGTAAAAAATTAGTTTTTGAAAAATTTACTGTAGAAAAAGCAATCCCTGGCGCAATTAAAATTTGCGACAGTTAAAAATTATTTTTTGAATAATTTACTATAGAAAAGGCAATCCCTGGCATAATTAAAATTTGCGACAGTAAAAAATTAATTTTTGAAAAATTTACTATAGAAAAGGCAATTCCTGGCGTAATTAAAATTTGCGACAGTATAAAATTAAATTTTGAAAAATTTACTGTAGAAAAGGCAATCCCTGGCGCAATTAAAATTTGCGACAGTAAAAAATTATTTTTTGAAAAATTTACTATAGAAAAGGCAATCCCTGGCGTATTTAAAATTTGCGACAGTAAAAAATTATTTTTTGAAAAATTTACTGTAGAAAAGGCAATCCCTGGCGTATTTAAAATTTGCGACAGTAAAAAATTAGTTTTTGAAAAATTTACTGTAGAAAAAGCAATCCCTGGCGCAATTAAAATTTGCGACAGTTAAAAATTATTTTTTGAATAATTTACTATAGAAAAGGCAATCCCTGGCATAATTAAAATTTGCGACAGTAAAAAATTAATTTTTGAAAAATTTACTATAGAAAAGGCAATTCCTGGCGTAATTAAAATTTGCGACAGTATAAAATTAAATTTTGAAAAATTTACTGTAGAAAAGGCAATCCCTGGCGCAATTAAAATTTGCGACAGTAAAAAATTATTTTTTGAAAAATTTACTATAGAAAAGGCAATCCCTGGCGTATTTAAAATTTGCGAAAGTAAAAAATTCGTTTGTGAAAAATTTACTATAGAAAAGGCAATCCCTGGCGTATTTAAAATTTGCGACAGTAAAAAATTTTTTTTTGAATAATTTACTGTAGAAAAGGCAATCCCTGGCGCAATTAAAATTTGCGACAGTAGAAAATTATTTTTTGAAAAATTTACTATAGAAAAGGCAATCCCTGGCGTATTTAAAATTTGCGACAGTAAAAAATTATTTTTTGAATAATTTACTATAGAAAAGGCAATCCCTGGCGTATTTAAAATTTGCGACAGTAAAAAATTATTTTTTGAAAAATTTACTATAGAAAAGGCAATCCCTGGCGTATTTAAAATTTGCGACAGTAAAAAATTATTTTTTGAAAAATTTACTGTAGAAAAGGCAATCCCTGGCGTATTTAAAATTTGCGACAGTAAAAAATTAGTTTTTGAAAAATTTACTGTAGAAAAAGCAATCCCTGGCGCAATTAAAATTTGCGACAGTTAAAAATTATTTTTTGAATAATTTACTATAGAAAAGGCAATCCCTGGCATAATTAAAATTTGCGACAGTAAAAAATTAATTTTTGAAAAATTTACTATAGAAAAGGCAATTCCTGGCGTAATTAAAATTTGCGACAGTATAAAATTAAATTTTGAAAAATTTACTGTAGAAAAGGCAATCCCTGGCGCAATTAAAATTTGCGACAGTAAAAAATTATTTTTTGAAAAATTTACTGTAGAAAAGGCAATCCCTGGCGTATTTAAAATTTGCGACAGTAAAAAATTAGTTTTTGAAAAATTTACTGTAGAAAAAGCAATCCCTGGCGCAATTAAAATTTGCGACAGTTAAAAATTATTTTTTGAATAATTTACTATAGAAAAGGCAATCCCTGGCATAATTAAAATTTGCGACAGTAAAAAATTAATTTTTGAAAAATTTACTATAGAAAAGGCAATTCCTGGCGTAATTAAAATTTGCGACAGTATAAAATTAAATTTTGAAAAATTTACTGTAGAAAAGGCAATCCCTGGCGCAATTAAAATTTGCGACAGTAAAAAATTATTTTTTGAAAAATTTACTATAGAAAAGGCAATCCCTGGCGTATTTAAAATTTGCGAAAGTAAAAAATTCGTTTGTGAAAAATTTACTATAGAAAAGGCAATCCCTGGCGTATTTAAAATTTGCGACAGTAAAAAATTTTTTTTTGAATAATTTACTGTAGAAAAGGCAATCCCTGGCGCAATTAAAATTTGCGACAGTAGAAAATTATTTTTTGAAAAATTTACTATAGAAAAGGCAATCCCTGGCGTATTTAAAATTTGCGACAGTAAAAAATTATTTTTTGAATAATTTACTATAGAAAAGGCAATCCCTGGCGTATTTAAAATTTGCGACAGTAAAAAATTATTTTTTGAAAAATTTACTATAGAAAAGGCAATCCCTGGCGTATTTAAAATTTGCGACAGTAAAAAATTATTTTTTGAAAAATTTACTGTAGAAAAGGCAATCCCTGGCGTATTTAAAATTTGCGACAGTAAAAAATTAGTTTTTGAAAAATTTACTGTAGAAAAAGCAATCCCTGGCGCAATTAAAATTTGCGACAGTTAAAAATTATTTTTTGAATAATTTACTATAGAAAAGGCAATCCCTGGCGCAATTAAAATTTGCGAAAGTAAAAAATTCGTTTGTGAAAAATTTACTATAGAAAAGGCAATCCCTGGCGTATTTAAAATTTGCGACAGTAAAAAATTTTTTTTTGAATAATTTACTGTAGAAAAGGCAATCCCTGGCGCAATTAAAATTTGCGACAGTAGAAAATTATTTTTTGAAAAATTTACTATAGAAAAGGCAATCCCTGGCGTATTTAAAATTTGCGACAGTAAAAAATTATTTTTTGAATAATTTACTATAGAAAAGGCAATCCCTGGCGTATTTAAAATTTGCGACAGTAAAAAATTATTTTTTGAAAAATTTACTGTAGAAAAGGCAATCCCTGGCGTATTTAAAATTTGCGACAGTAAAAAATTATTTTTTGAATAATTTACTATAGAAAAGGCAATCCCTGGCGTATTTAAAATTTGCGACAGTAAAAAATTAATTTGTGAAAAATTTACTATAGAAAAGGCAATCCCTGGCGTATTTAAAATTTGCGACAGTAAAAAATTATTTTTTGCAAAATTTACTATAGAAAAGGCAATCCCTGGCGTATTTAAAATTTGCGACAGTAAAAAATTATTTTTTGAAAAATTTACTATAGAAAAGGCAATCCTTGGCGTATTTAAAATTTGCGACAGTAAAAATTATTTTTTGAAAAATTTACTATAGAAAAGGCAATCCCTGGCGTATTTAAAATTTGCGAAAGTAAAAAATTCGTTTGTGAAAAATTTACTATAGAAAAGGCAATCCCTGGCGTATTTAAAATTTGCGACAGTAAAAAATTTTTTTTTGAATAATTTACTGTAGAAAAGGCAATCCCTGGCGCAATTAAAATTTGCGACAGTAGAAAATTATTTTTTGAAAAATTTACTATAGAAAAGGCAATCCCTGGCGTATTTAAAATTTGCGACAGTAAAAAATTATTTTTTGAAAAATTTACTGTAGAAAAGGCAATCCCTGGCATAACTAAAATTTGCGACAGTAAAAAGTTAAGTTTTGAAAAATTTACTGTAGAAAAGGCAATCCCTGGCATATTTAATATTTGCGACAGTAGAAAATTATTTTTTGCAAAATTTACTGTAGAAAAGGCAATCCCTAGCGCAATTAAAATTTGCGACAGTATAAAATTAAATTTTGAAAAATTTACTGTAGAAAAGGCAATCCCTGGGGCAATTAAAATTTGCGACAGTAATAAATTATTTTTTGAAAAATTTACTATAGAATAGGCAATCCCTGGCGTAATTAAAATTTGCGACAGTAAAAAATTATTTTTTGCAAAATTTACTATAGAAAAGGCAATCCCTGGCGTATTTAAAATTAGCGACAGTAAAAAATTATTTTTTGAAAAATTTACTATAGAAAAGGCAATCCCTGGCGTATTTAAAATTTGCGACAGTAAAAAATTAATTTTTGAAAAATTTACTATAGAAAAGGCAATCCCTGGCGTAATTAAAATTTGCGACAGTAAAAAATTAGTTTTTGAAAAATTTACTGTAGAAAAGGCAATCCCTGGCGCAATTAAAATTTGCGACAGTAAAAAATTAATTTTTGAAAAATTTACTGTAGAAAAGCAATCCCTAGCGTATTTAAAATTTGCACAGTAATAAATTATTTTTTGAAAAATTTACTATAGAAATGGCAATCCCTGGAGTATTTAAAATTTGCGACAGTAAAAAAATAATTTTTGAAAAATTTACTATAGAAAAGGCAATCCCTGGTGCAATTAAAATTTGCGACATTAAAAAATTATTTTTTGAATAATTTACTATAGAAAAGGCAATCCCTGGCGTATTTAAAATTTGCGACAGTATAAAATTAAATTTTGAAAAATTTAGTATAGAAAAGGCAATCCCTGGCGCAATTAAAATTTGCGACAGTAAAAAATTATTTTTTGAATAATTTACTGTAGAAAAGGCAATCCCTGGCGCAATTAAAATTTGCGACAGTAGAAAATTATTTTTGAAAAATTTACTATAGAAAAGGCAATCCCTGGCGTATTTAAAATTTGCGACAGTAAAAAATTATTTTTTGAAAAATTTACTGTAGAAAAGGCAATCCCTGGCGTAATTAAAATTTGCGACAGTATAAAATTAAATTTTGAAAAATTTACTGTAGAAAAGGCAATCCCTGGCGCAATTAAAATTTGCGACAGTAAAAAATTATTTTTTGAAAAATTTACTATAGAAAGGCAATCCCTGGCGTAATTAAAATTTGCGACAGTAAAAAATTAATTTTTGAAAAATTTACTGTAGAAAAGCAATCCCTGGCGTAATTGAAATTTGCGACAGTAATAAATTATTTTTTGAAAAATTTACTATAGAAAAGGCAATCCCTGGCGTATTTAAAACTTGCGACAGTATAAAATTAAATTTTGAAAAATTTACTATAGAAAAGGCAATCCCAGGCGCAATTAAAATTTGCGACAGTAAAAAATTATTTTTTGAATAATTTACTGTAGAAAAGGCAATCCCTCGCGCAATTAAAATTTGCGACAGTAGAAAATTATTTTTGAAAAATTTACTATAGAAAAAGCAATCCCTGGCGTATTTAAAATTTGCGACAGTAAAAAATTATTTTTTGAAAAATTTACTGTAGAAAAGGCAATCCCTGGCGTAATTAAAATTTGCGACAGTAAAAAGTTAAGTTTTGAAAAATTTACTGTAGAAAAGGCAATCCCTGGCGTATTTAAAATTTGCGACAATAGAAAATTATTTTTTGCAAAATTTACTGTAGAAAAGGCAATCCCTGGCGCAATTAAAATTTGCGACAGTATAAAATTAAATTTTGAAAAATTTACTGTAGAGAAGGTAATCCCTGGGGCAATTAAAATTTGCGACAGTAATAAATTATTTTTTGAAAAATTTACTATAGAAAAGGCAATCCCTGGCGTAATTAAAATATGCGACAGTAAAAAATTTGTTTTTGAAAAATTTACAGAAGAAAAGGCAATCCCTGGCGCAATTAAAATTTGCTACAGTAAAAAATTATTTTTTGAATAATTTACTATAGAAAAGGCAATCCCTGGCGTATTTAAAATTTGCGACAGTATAAAATTAAATTTTGAAAAATTTACCATAGAAAAAGCAAGCCCTGGCGCAATTAAAATTTGCGACAGTAAAAAATTATTTTTTGCAAAATTTACTATAGAAAAGGCAATCCCTGGCGTATTTAAAATTTGCAACAGTAAAAAATTATTTTTTGAAAAATTTACTATAGAAAAGGCAATCCCTGGCGTATTTAAAATTTGCGACAGTAAAAAATTAATTTTTGAATAATTTACTATAGAAAAGGCCATCCCTGGCGTAATTAAAATTTGCGACAGTAAAAAATTAGTTTTTGAAAAATTTACTGTAGAAAAAGCAATCCCTGGCGCAATTAAAATTTGCGACAGTTAAAAATTATTTTTTGAATAATTTACTATAGAAAAGGCAATCCCTGGCATAATTAAAATTTGCGACAGTAAAAAATTAATTTTTGAAAAATTTACTATAGAAAAGGCAATTCCTGGCGTAATTAAAATTTGCGACAGTATAAAATTAAATTTTGAAAAATTTACTGTAGAAAAGGCAATCCCTGGCGCAATTAAAATTTGCGACAGTAAAAAATTATTTTTTGAAAAATTTACTATAGAAAAGGCAATCCCTGGCTTAATTAAAATTTGCGACAGTAAAAAATTAATTTTTGAAAAATTTACTGTAGAAAAGCAATCCCTGGCCTAATTAAAATTTGCTACAGTAAAAAATTATTTTTTGAAAAATTTACTATAGAAAAGGCAATCCCTGGCGTAATTAAAATTTGCGGCAGTAGAAAATAATTTTTTGAAAAATTTACTGTAGAAAAGGCAATCCCTGGCGTATTTAAAATTTGCGACAGTAAAAAATTAGTTTTTGAAAAATTTACTATAGAAAAGGCAATCCCTGGCGCAATTAAAATTTGCGACAGTAGAAAATTATTTTTGGAAAAATTTACTATAGAAAAGGCAATCCCTGGCGTAATTAAAATTTGCGACAGTAAAAAATTATTTTTTGAATAATTTACTATGAAAAGGCAATCCCTGGCGTATTTAAAATTTGCGACAGTAAAAAATTATTTTTTGAAAAATTTACTGTAGAAAAGGCAATCCCTGGCGTATTTAAAATTTGCGACAGTAAAAAATTAGTTTTTGAAAAATTTACTATAGAAAAGGCAATACCTGGCGCAATTAAAATTTGCGACAGTAGAAAGTTATTTTTTGAAAGATTTACTATATAAAAGGCAATCCCTGGCGTAATTAAAATTTGCGACAGTAAAAATTATTTTTTGAATAATATACTATAGAAAAGGCAATCCCTGGCGTATTTAAAATTTGCGACAGTAAAAAATTATTTTTTGAAAAATTTACTGTAGAAAAGGCAATCCCTGGCGTATTTAAAATTTGCGACAGTAAAAAATTATTTTTTGAATAATTTACTATAGAAAAGGCAATCCCTGGCTTATTTAAAATTTGCGACAGTAAAAAATTAATTTGTGAAAAATTTACTATAGAAAAGGCAATCCCTGGCGTATTTAAAATTTGCGACAGTAAAAAATTATTTTTTGCAAAATTTACTATAGAAAAGGCAATCCCTGGCGTATTTAAAATTTGCGACAGTAAAAAATTATTTTTTGAAAAATTTACTATAGAAAAGGCAATCCTTGGCGTATTTAAAATTTGCGACAGTAAAAATTATTTTTTGAAAAATTTACTATAGAAAAGGCAATCCCTGGCGTATTTAAAATTTGCGACAGTAAAAAATTATTTTTTGAAAAATTTACTATAGAAAAGGAAATCCCTGGCGTAATTAAAATTTGCGACAGTAAAAAATTTTTTTTTGCAAAATTTAATATAGAAAACGCAATCCCTGGCGAAATTAAAATTTGCGACAGTAAAAAATTAATTTTTGAAAAATTTACTGTAGAAAAGGCAATCCCTGGCGTAATTAAAATTTGCGACAGTAAAAAATTATTTTTTGAAAAATTTACTATAGAAAAGGCAATCCCTGGCGTAATTAAAATTTGCGGCAGTAGAAAATAATTTTTTGAAAAATTTACTGTAGAAAAGGCAATCCCTGGCATATTTAAAATTTGCGACAGTAAAAAATTAGTTTTTGAAAGATTTACTATAGAAAAGGCAATCCCTGCCGCAATTAAAATTTGCGACAGTAGAAAATTATTTTTGGAAAAATTTACTACAGAAAAGGCAATCCCTGGCGTAATTAAAATTTGCGACAGTAAAAAATTATTTTTTGAATAATTTACTATAGAAAAGGCAATCCCTGGCGTATTTAAAATTTGCGACAGTAAAAAATTATTTTTTGAAAAATTTACTGTAGAAAAGGCAATCCCTGTCGTATTTAAAATTTGCGGCAGTAAAAAATTATTTTTTGAATAATTTACTATAGAAAAGGCAATCCCTGGCGTATTTAAAATTTGCGACAGTAAAAAATTTACTATAGAAAATGCAATCCCTGGCGTATTTAAAATTTGCGACAGTATAAAATTATTTTTTGAATAATTTACTATAGAAAAGGCAATCCCTGGCGTATTTAAAATTTGCGACAGTAAAAAATTATTTTTTAAAAATTTACTATAGAAAAGGCAATCCCTGGCGTAATTAAAATTTGCGACAGTAAAAAGTTAAGTTTTGAAAAATTTACTGTAGAAAAGGCAATCCCTGGCGTATTTAAAATTTGCGACAATAGAAAATTATTTTTTGCAAAATTTACTGTAGAAAAGGCAATCCCTGGCGCAATTAAAATTTGCGACAGTATAAAATTAAATTTTGAAAAATTTACTGTAGAGAAGGTAATCCCTGGGGCAATTAAAATTTGCGACAGTAATAAATTATTTTTTGAAAAATTTACTATAGAAAAGGCAATCCCTGGCGTAATTAAAATATGCGACAGTAAAAAATTTGTTTTTGAAAAATTTACAGAAGAAAAGGCAATCCCTGGCGCAATTAAAATTTGCTACAGTAAAAAATTATTTTTTGAATAATTTACTATAGAAAAGGCAATCCCTGGCGTATTTAAAATTTGCGACAGTATAAAATTAAATTTTGAAAAATTTACCATAGAAAAAGCAAGCCCTGGCGCAATTAAAATTTGCGACAGTAAAAAATTATTTTTTGCAAAATTTACTATAGAAAAGGCAATCCCTGGCGTATTTAAAATTTGCAACAGTAAAAAATTATTTTTTGAAAAATTTACTATAGAAAAGGCAATCCCTGGCGTATTTAAAATTTGCGACAGTAAAAAATTAATTTTTGAATAATTTACTATAGAAAAGGCCATCCCTGGCGTAATTAAAATTTGCGACAGTAAAAAATTAGTTTTTGAAAAATTTACTGTAGAAAAAGCAATCCCTGGCGCAATTAAAATTTGCGACAGTTAAAAATTATTTTTTGAATAATTTACTATAGAAAAGGCAATCCCTGGCATAATTAAAATTTGCGACAGTAAAAAATTAATTTTTGAAAAATTTACTATAGAAAAGGCAATTCCTGGCGTAATTAAAATTTGCGACAGTATAAAATTAAATTTTGAAAAATTTACTGTAGAAAAGGCAATCCCTGGCGCAATTAAAATTTGCGACAGTAAAAAATTATTTTTTGAAAAATTTACTATAGAAAAGGCAATCCCTGGCTTAATTAAAATTTGCGACAGTAAAAAATTAATTTTTGAAAAATTTACTGTAGAAAAGCAATCCCTGGCCTAATTAAAATTTGCTACAGTAAAAAATTATTTTTTGAAAAATTTACTATAGAAAAGGCAATCCCTGGCGTAATTAAAATTTGCGGCAGTAGAAAATAATTTTTTGAAAAATTTACTGTAGAAAAGGCAATCCCTGGCGTATTTAAAATTTGCGACAGTAAAAAATTAGTTTTTGAAAAATTTACTATAGAAAAGGCAATCCCTGGCGCAATTAAAATTTGCGACAGTAGAAAATTATTTTTGGAAAAATTTACTATAGAAAAGGCAATCCCTGGCGTAATTAAAATTTGCGACAGTAAAAAATTATTTTTTGAATAATTTACTATGAAAAGGCAATCCCTGGCGTATTTAAAATTTGCGACAGTAAAAAATTATTTTTTGAAAAATTTACTGTAGAAAAGGCAATCCCTGGCGTATTTAAAATTTGCGACAGTAAAAAATTAGTTTTTGAAAAATTTACTATAGAAAAGGCAATACCTGGCGCAATTAAAATTTGCGACAGTAGAAAGTTATTTTTTGAAAGATTTACTATATAAAAGGCAATCCCTGGCGTAATTAAAATTTGCGACAGTAAAAATTATTTTTTGAATAATATACTATAGAAAAGGCAATCCCTGGCGTATTTAAAATTTGCGACAGTAAAAAATTATTTTTTGAAAAATTTACTGTAGAAAAGGCAATCCCTGGCGTATTTAAAATTTGCGACAGTAAAAAATTATTTTTTGAATAATTTACTATAGAAAAGGCAATCCCTGGCTTATTTAAAATTTGCGACAGTAAAAAATTAATTTGTGAAAAATTTACTATAGAAAAGGCAATCCCTGGCGTATTTAAAATTTGCGACAGTAAAAAATTATTTTTTGCAAAATTTACTATAGAAAAGGCAATCCCTGGCGTATTTAAAATTTGCGACAGTAAAAAATTATTTTTTGAAAAATTTACTATAGAAAAGGCAATCCTTGGCGTATTTAAAATTTGCGACAGTAAAAATTATTTTTTGAAAAATTTACTATAGAAAAGGCAATCCCTGGCGTATTTAAAATTTGCGACAGTAAAAAATTATTTTTTGAAAAATTTACTATAGAAAAGGAAATCCCTGGCGTAATTAAAATTTGCGACAGTAAAAAATTTTTTTTTGCAAAATTTAATATAGAAAACGCAATCCCTGGCGAAATTAAAATTTGCGACAGTAAAAAATTAATTTTTGAAAAATTTACTGTAGAAAAGGCAATCCCTGGCGTAATTAAAATTTGCGACAGTAAAAAATTATTTTTTGAAAAATTTACTATAGAAAAGGCAATCCCTGGCGTAATTAAAATTTGCGGCAGTAGAAAATAATTTTTTGAAAAATTTACTGTAGAAAAGGCAATCCCTGGCATATTTAAAATTTGCGACAGTAAAAAATTAGTTTTTGAAAGATTTACTATAGAAAAGGCAATCCCTGCCGCAATTAAAATTTGCGACAGTAGAAAATTATTTTTGGAAAAATTTACTATAGAAAAGGCAATCCCTGGCGTAATTAAAATTTGCGACAGTAAAAAATTATTTTTTGAATAATTTACTATAGAAAAGGCAATCCCTGGCGTATTTAAAATTTGCGACAGTAAAAAATTATTTTTTGAAAAATTTACTGTAGAAAAGGCAATCCCTGTCGTATTTAAAATTTGCGGCAGTAAAAAATTATTTTTTGAATAATTTACTATAGAAAAGGCAATCCCTGGCGTATTTAAAATTTGCGACAGTAAAAAATTTACTATAGAAAATGCAATCCCTGGCGTATTTAAAATTTGCGACAGTATAAAATTATTTTTTGAATAATTTACTATAGAAAAGGCAATCCCTGGCGTATTTAAAATTTGCGACAGTGAAAAATTATTTTTAGAAAAATTTTCTATAGAAAAGGCAATCCCTGGCGTATTTAAAATTTGCGACAGTAAAAAATTATTTTTTGAAAAATTTACTATAGAAATGGAAATCCCTGGCATATTTAAAATTTGCGACAGTAAAAAATTATTTTTTGCAAAATTTACTATAGAAAACGCAATCCCTGGCGTAATTAAAATTTGCGACAGTAAAAAATTATTTTTTGCAAAATTTACTATAGAAAACGCAACCCCTGGCGTAATTAAAATTTGCGACAGTAAAAAATTAATTTTTGAAAAATTTACTGTAGAAAAGGCAATCCCTGGCGTAATTAAAATTTGCGACAGTAAAAAATTATTTTTTGAAAAATTTACTATAGAAAAGGCAATCCCTGGCGTAATTAAAATTTGCGACAGTAGAAAATTATTTTTTGAAAAATGTACTGTAGAAAAGGCAATCCCTGTCGTATTTAAAATTTGCGGCAGTAGAAAATAATTTTTTGAAAAATTTACTGTAGAAAAGGCAATCCCTGGCGTATTTAAAATTTGCGACAGTAAAAAATTAGTTTTTGAAAAATTTACTATAGAAAAGGCAATCCCTGGCGCAATTAAAATTTGCGACAGTAGAAAATTATTTTTGGAAAAATTTACTATAGAAAAGGCAATCCCTGGCGTAATTAAAATTTGCGACAGTAAAAAATTATTTTTTGAATAATTTACTATAGAAAAGGCAATCCCTGGCGTATTTAAAATTTGCGACAGTAAAAAATTATTTTTTGAAAAATTTACTGTAGAAAAGGCAATCCCTGGCGTATTTAAAATTTGCGACAGTAAAAAATTAGTTTTTGAAAAATTTACTATAGAAAAGGCAATACCTGGCGCAATTAAAATTTGCGACAGTAGAAAGTTATTTTTTGAAAGATTTACTATATAAAAGGCAATCCCTGGCGTAATTAAAATTTGCGACAGTAAAAATTATTTTTTGAATAATATACTATATAAAAGGCAATCCCTGGCGTATTTAAAATTTGCGACAGTAAAAAATTATTTTTTGAAAAATTTACTGTAGAAAAGGCAATCCCTGGCGTATTTAAAATTTGCGACAGTAAAAAATTATTTTTTGAATAATTTACTATAGAAAAGGCAATCCCTGGCGTATTTAAAATTTGCGACAGTAAAAAATTAATTTGTGAAAAATTTACTATAGAAAAGGCAATCCCTGGCGTATTTAAAATTTGCGACAGTAAAAAATTATTTTTTGCAAAATTTACTATAGAAAAGGCAATCCCTGGCGTATTTAAAATTTGCGACAGTAAAAAATTATTTTTTGAAAAATTTACTATAGAAAAGGCAATCCTTGGCGTATTTAAAATTTGCGACAGTAAAAATTATTTTTTGAAAAATTTACTATAGAAAAGGCAATCCCTGGCGTATTTAAAATTTGCGACAGTAAAAAATTATTTTTTGAAAAATTTACTATAGAAAAGGAAATCCCTGGCGTAATTAAAATTTGCGACAGTAAAAAATTTTTTTTTGCAAAATTTAATATAGAAAACGCAATCCCTGGCGAAATTAAAATTTGCGACAGTAAAAAATTAATTTTTGAAAAATTTACTGTAGAAAAGGCAATCCCTGGCGTAATTAAAATTTGCGACAGTAAAAAATTATTTTTTGAAAAATTTACTATAGAAAAGGCAATCCCTGGCGTAATTAAAATTTGCGGCAGTAGAAAATAATTTTTTGAAAAATTTACTGTAGAAAAGGCAATCCCTGGCATATTTAAAATTTGCGACAGTAAAAAATTAGTTTTTGAAAGATTTACTATAGAAAAGGCAATCCCTGCCGCAATTAAAATTTGCGACAGTAGAAAATTATTTTTGGAAAAATTTACTATAGAAAAGGCAATCCCTGGCGTAATTAAAATTTGCGACAGTAAAAAATTATTTTTTGAATAATTTACTATAGAAAAGGCAATCCCTGGCGTATTTAAAATTTGCGACAGTAAAAAATTATTTTTTGAAAAATTTACTGTAGAAAAGGCAATCCCTGGCGTATTTAAAATTTGCGGCAGTAAAAAATTATTTTTTGAATAATTTACTATAGAAAAGGCAATCCCTGGCGTATTTAAAATTTGCGACAGTAAAAAATTTACTATAGAAAATGCAATCCCTGGCGTATTTAAAATTTGCGACAGTATAAAATTATTTTTTGAATAATTTACTATAGAAAAGGCAATCCCTGGCGTATTTAAAATTTGCGACAGTGAAAAATTATTTTTAGAAAAATTTTCTATAGAAAAGGCAATCCCTGGCGTATTTAAAATTTGCGACAGTAAAAAATTATTTTTTGAAAAATTTACTATAGAAATGGAAATCCCTGGCATATTTAAAATTTGCGACAGTAAAAAATTATTTTTTGCAAAATTTACTATAGAAAACGCAATCCCTGGCGTAATTAAAATTTGCGACAGTAAAAAATTATTTTTTGCAAAATTTACTATAGAAAACGCAACCCCTCGCGTAATTAAAATTTGCGACAGTAAAAAATTAATTTTTGAAAAATTTACTGTAGAAAAGGCAATCCCTGGCGTAATTAAAATTTGCGACAGTAAAAAATTATTTTTTGAAAAATTTACTATAGAAAAGGCAATCCCTGGCGTAATTAAAATTTGCGACAGTAGAAAATTATTTTTTGAAAAATGTACTGTAGAAAAGGCAATCCCTGTCGTATTTAAAATTTGCGACAGTAAAAAATTAGTTTTTGAAAAATTTACTATAGAAAAGGCAATCCCTGGCGCAATTAAAATTTGCGACAGTAGAAAATTATTTTTGGAAAAATTTACTATAGAAAAGGCAATCCCTGGCGTAATCAAAATTTACGACAGTAAAAAATTATTTTTTGAATAATTTACTATAGAAAAGGCAATCCCTGGCGTATTTAAAATTTGCGACAGTAAAAAAATATTTTTTTGAAAAATTTACTGTAGAAAAGGCATTCCTTGGCGTATTTAAAATATGCGACAGTAAAAAATTATTTTTTGAATAATTTACTATAGAAAAGAGAATCCCTGGCGTATTTAAAATTTGCGACAGTAAAAAATTAATTTGTGAAAAATTTACTATAGAAAAGGCAATCCCTGGCGTATTTAAAATTTGCGACAGTAAAAAATTATTTTTTGAATAATTTACTATAGAAAAGGCAATCCCTGGCGTATTTAAAGTTTGCGACAGTAAAAAATTAATTTGTGAAAAATTTACTATAGAAAAGGGAATCCCTGGCGTATTTAAAATTTGCGACAGTAAAAAATTATTTTTTGAATAATTTACTATAGATGCGGCAATCCCTGGCTTATATAAAATTTGCGACAGTATAGAATTATTTTTTGAAAAATTTACTGTAGAAAAGGCAATCCCTGGGGTATTTAAAATTTGCGACAGTAAAAAATTATTTTTTGAAAAATTTACTATAGAAAAGGCACTCCCTGGCGTATTTAAAATTTGCGACAGTAAAAAATTATTTTTTGAATAATTTACTATAGAAAAGGCAATCCCTGGCGTATTTAAAATTTGCGACAGTAAAAAATTAATTTATGAAAAATTTACTATAGAAAAGGCAATCCCTGGCGTAATTAAAATTTGCGACAGTAACACATTATTTTTTGAAAAATTTACTGTAGAAAAGGCAATCCCTGGCACAATTAAAATTTGCGACAGTAGAAAATTATTTTTTGAAAAATTTACTGTAGAAAAGGCAATCCCTGGTGTATTTAAAATTTGCGACAGTAAAAAATTAGTATTTGAAAAATTTACTATAGAAAAGGCAATCCCTGGCGCAATTAAAATTTGCGACAGTAGAAAATTATTTTTTGAAAAATTTACTATAGAAAGGGCAATCTCTGGCGTATTTAAAATTTGCGACAGTAAAAAATTAATTTTTGAATAATTTACTATAGAAAAGGCAATCCCTGGCGTATTTAAAATTTGCGTCAGTAAAAAATTAATTTTTGAATAATTTACTATAGAAAAGGCAATCCCTGGCGTATTTAAAATTTGCGACAGTAAAAAATTATTTTTTGAAAAATTTACTGTAGAAAAGGCAATCCCTGGCGTATTTAAAATTTGCGACAGTAAAAAATTATTTTTTGAATAATTTACTATAGAAAAGGCAATCCCTGGCGTATATAAAATTTGCGACAGTAAAAAATTAATTTGTGAAAAATTGACTATAGAAAGGGCAATCCCTGGCGTAATTAAAATTTGCGACAGTAAAAAATTATTTTTTGAATAATTTACTGTAGAAAAGGGAATCCCTGGAGCAATTAAAATTTGCGACAGTAAAAAATTAATTTTTGAAAAATTTACTATAGAAAAGGCAATCCCTGGCGTATTTAAAATTTGCGACAGTAAAAAATTATTTTTTGCTAAATTTACTATAGAAAAGGCAATCCCTGGCGCAATTAAAATTTGCGACAGCAAAAAAAAATTTTTTGAAAAATTTACTATAGAAAAGGCAATCCCTGGCGCAATTAAAATTTGCGACAGTAAAAAATTATTTTTTGCAAAATTTACTATAGAAAAGGCAATCCCTGGCATATTTAAAATTGGCGACAGTAAAAAATTAGTTTTTGAAAAATTTACTATAGAAAAGGCAATCCCTGGCGCGATTAAAATTTGCGACAGTAGAAAATTATTTTTTGAAAAATTTACTATAGAAAAGGCAATCCCTGGCGTAGTTAAAATTTGCGACAGTAAAAAATTATTTTTTGAATAATTTACTATAGAAAAGGCAATCCCTGGCGTATTTAAAATTTGCGACAGTAAAAAATTAATTTGTGAAAAATTTACTATAGAAAAGGCAATCCCTGGCGTATTTAAAATTTGCGACAGTAAAAAATTATTTTTTGCAAAATTTACTATAGAAAAGGCAATCCCTGGCGTATTTAAAATTTGCGACAGTAAAAAATTATTTTTTGAAAAATTTACTATAGAAAAGGCAATCCCTGGCGTATTTAAAATTTGCGACAGTAAAAATTAATTTTTGAAAAATTTACTGTAGAAAAGGCAATCCCTGGCGTAATTAAAATTTGCGACAGTAAAAAATTATTTTTTGAAAAATTTACTATAGAAAAGGCAATCCCTGCCGTAATTAAAATTTGCGGCAGTAGAAAATAATTTTTTGAAAAATTTACTGTAGAAAAGGCAATCCCTGGCGTATTTAAAATTTGCGACAGTAAAAAATTATTTTTTGAAAAATTTACTGTAGAAAAGGCAATCCCTGGCGTATTTAAAATTTGCGGCAGTAAAAAATTATTTTTTGAATAATTTACTATAGAAAAGAGAATCCCTGGCGTATTTAAAATTTGCGACAGTAAAAAATTAATTTGTGAAAAACTTACTATAGAAAAGGCAATCCCTGGCGTATTTAAAATTTGCGACAGTAAAAAATTATTTTTTGAATAATTTACTATAGAAAAGGCAATCCCTGGCGTATTTAAAGTTTGCGACAGTAAAAAATTAATTTGTGAAAAATTTACTATAGAAAAGGGAATCCCTGGCGTATTTAAAATTTGCGACAGTAAAAAATTATTTTTTGAATAATTTACTATATAAGCGGCAATCCCTGGCTTATTTAAAATTTGCGACAGTATAGAATTATTTTTTGAAAAATTTACTGTAGAAAAGGCAATCCCTGGGGTATTTAAAATTTGCGACAGTAAAAAATTATTTTTTGAAAAATTTACTATAGAAAAGGCAATCCCTGGCGTATTTAAAATTTGCGACAGTAAAAAATTATTTTTTGAATAATTTACTATAGAAAAGGCAATCCCTGGCGTATTTAAAATTTGCGACAGTAAAAAATTAATTTATGAAAAATTTACTATAGAAAAGGCAATCCCTGGCGTAATTAAAATTTGCGACAGTAAAACATTATTTTTTGAAAAATTTACTGTAGAAAAGGCAATCCCTGGCACAATTAAAATTTGCGACAGTAGAAAATTATTTTTTGAAAAATTTACTGTAGAAAAGGCAATCCCTGGTGTATTTAAAATTTGCGGCAGTAAAAAATTAGTATTTGAAAAATTTACTATAGAAAAGGCAATCCCTGGCGCAATTAAAATTTGCGACAGTAGAAAATTATTTTTTGAAAAATTTACTATAGAAAGGGCAATCTCTGGCGTATTTAAAATTTGCGACAGTAAAAAATTAATTTTTGAATAATTTACGATAGAAAAGGCAATCCCTGGCGTATTTAAAATTTGCGTCAGTAAAAAATTAATTTTTGAATAATTTACTATAGAAAAGGCAATCCCTGGCGTATTTAAAATTTGCGACAGTAAAAAATTATTTTTTGAAAAATTTACTGTAGAAAAGGCAATCCCTGGCGTATTTAAAATTTGCGACAGTAAAAAATTATTTTTTGAATAATTTACTATAGAAAAGGCAATCCCTGGCGTATATAAAATTTGCGACAGTAAAAAATTAATTTGTGAAAAATTGACTATAGAAAGGGCAATCCCTGGCGTAATTAAAATTTGCGACAGTAAAAAATTATTTTTTGAATAATTTACTGTAGAAAAGGGAATCCCTGGCGCAATTAAAATTTGCGACAGTAAAAAATTAATTTTTGAAAAATTTACTATAGAAAAGGCAATCCCTGGCGTATTTAAAACTTGCGACAGTAAAAAATTATTTTTTGCTAAATTTACTATAGAAAGGCAATCCCTGGCGCAATTAAAATTTGCGACAGCAAAAAAATTTTTGTGAAAAATTTACTATAGAAAAGGCAATCCCTGGCGCAATTAAAATTTGCGACAGTAAAAAATTATTTTTTGCAAAATTTACTATAGAAAAGGCAATCCCTGGCATATTTAAAATTGGCGACAGTAAAAAATTAGTTTTTGAAAAATTTACTATAGAAAAGGCAATCCCTGGCGCGATTAAAATTTGCGACAGTAGAAAATTATTTTTTGAAAAATTTACTATAGAATAGGCAATCCCTGGCGTAGTTAAAATTTGCGACAGTAAAAAATTATTTTTTGAATAATTTACTATAGAAAAGGCAATCCCTGGCGTATTTAAAATTTGCGACAGTAAAAAATTAATTTGTGAAAAATTTACTATAGAAAAGGCAATCCTTGGCGTATTTAAAATTTGCGACAGTAAAAAATTATTTTTTGCAAAATTTACTATAGAAAAGGCAATCCCTGGCGTATTTAAAATTTGCGACAGTAAAAAATTATTTTTTGAAAAATTTACTATAGAAAAGGCAATCCCTGGCGTATTTAAAATTTGCGACAGTAAAAATTATTTTTTGAAAAATTTACTATAGAAAAGGCAATCCCTGGCGTATTTAAAATTTGCGACAGTAAAAAATTATTTTTTGAAAAATTTACTATAGAAAAGGAAATCCCTGGCGCAATTAAAATTTGCGACAGTAAAAAATTATTTTTTGCTAAATTTACTATAGAAAAGGCAATCCCTGGCGCAATTAAAATTTGCGACAGCAAAAAAAATTTTTTTGAAAAATTTACTATAGAAAAGGCAATCCCTGGCGCAATTAAAATTTGCGGCAGTAAAAAATTATTTTTTGCAAAATTTACTATAGAAAAGGCAATCCCTGGCATATTTAAAATTGGCGACAGTAAAAAATTAGTTTTTGAAAAATTTACTATAGAAAAGGCAATCCCTGGCGCGATTAAAATTTGCGACAGTAGAAAATTATTTTTTGAAAAATTTACTATAGAAAAGGCAATCCCTGGCGTAGTTAAAATTTGCGACAGTAAAAAATTATTTTTTGAATAATTTACTATAGAAAAGGCAATCCCTGGCGTATTTAAAATTTGCGACAGTAAAAAATTAATTTGTGAAAAATTTACTATAGAAAAGGCAATCCCTGGCGTATTTAAAATTTGCGACAGTAAAAAATTATTTTTTGCAAAATTTACTATAGAAAAGGCAATCCCTGGCGTATTTAAAATTTGCGACAGTAAAAAATTATTTTTTGAAAAATTTACTATAGAAAAGGCAATCCCTGGCGTATTTAAAATTTGCGACAGTAAAAATTATTTTTTGAAAAATTTACTATAGAAAAGGCAATCCCTGGCGTATTTAAAATTTGCGACAGTAAAAAATTATTTTTTGAAAAATTTACTATAGAAAAGGAAATCCCTGGCGTAATTAAAATTTGCGACAGTAAAAAATTTTTTTTTTGCAAAATTTAATATAGAAAACGCAATCCCTGGCGAAATTAAAATTTGCGACAGTAAAAAATTAATTTTTGAAAAATTTACTGTAGAAAAGGCAATCCCTGGCGTAATTAAAATTTGCGACAGTAAAAAATTATTTTTTGAAAAATTTACTATAGAAAAGGCAATCCCTGGCGTAATTAAAATTTGCGGCAGTAGAAAATAATTTTTTGAAAAATTTACTGTAGAAAAGGCAATCCCTGGCGTATTTAAAATTTGCGACAGTAAAAAATTAGTTTTTGAAAAATTTACTATAGAAAAGGCAATCCCTGGCGCAATTAAAATTTGCGACAGTAGAAAATTATTTTTGGAAAAATTTACTATAGAAAAGGCAATCCCTGACGTAATTAAAATTTGCGACAGTAAAAAATTATTTTTTGAATAATTTACTATAGAAAAGGCAATCCCTGGCGTATTTAAAATTTGCGACAGTAAAAAATTATTTTTTGAAAAATTTACTGTAGAAAAGGCAATCCCTGGCGTATTTAAAATTTGCGGCAGTAAAAAATTATTTTTTGAATAATTTACTATAGAAAAGGCAATCCCTGGCGTATTTAAAATTTGCGACAGTAAAAAATTAATTTGTGAAAAATTTACTATAGAAAAGGCAATCCCTGGCGTATTTAAAATTTGCGGCAGTAAAAAATTATTTTTTGAATAATTTACTATAGAAAAGAGAATCCCTGGCGTATTTAAAATTTGCGACAGTAAAAAAATAATTTGTGAAAAATTTACTATAGAAAAGGCAATCCCTGGCGTATTTAAAATTTGCGACAGTAAAAAATTATTTTTTGAATAATTTACTATAGAAAAGGCAATCCCTGGCGTATTTAAAGTTTGCGACAGTAAAAAATTAATTTGTGAAAAATTTACTATAGAAAAGGGAATCCCTGGCGTATTTAAAATTTGCGACAGTAAAAAATTATTTTTTGAATAATTTACTATAGAAGCGGCAATCCCTCGCTTATTTAAAATTTGCGACAGTATAGAATTATTTTTTGAAAAATTTACTGTAGAAAAGGCAATCCCTGGGGTATTTAAAATTTGCGACAGTAAAAAATTATTTTTTGAAAAATTTACTATAGAAAAGGCAATCCCTGGCGTATTTAAAATTTGCGACAGTAAAAAATTATTTTTTGAATAATTTACTATAGAAAAGGCAATCCCTGGCGTATTTAAAATTTGCGACAGTAAAAAATTAATTTATGAAAAATTTACTATAGAAAAGGCAATCCCTGGCGTAATTAAAATTTGCGACAGTAAAACATTATTTTTTGAAAAATTTACTGTAGAAAAGGCAATCCCTGGCACAATTAAAATTTGCGACAGTAGAAAATTATTTTTTGAAAAATTTACTGTAGAAAAGGCAATCCCTGGTGTATTTAAAATTTGCGACAGTAAAAAATTAGTATTTGAAAAATTTACTATAGAAAAGGCAATCCCTGGCGCAATTAAAATTTGCGACAGTAGAAAATTATTTTTTGAAAAATTTACTATAGAAAGGGCAATCTCTGGCGTATTTAAAATTTGCGACAGTAAAAAATTAATTTTTGAATAATTTACGATAGAAAAGGCAATCCCTGGCGTATTTAAAATTTGCGTCAGTAAAAAATTAATTTTTGAATAATTTACTATAGAAAAGGCAATCCCTGGCGTATTTAAAATTTGCGACAGTAAAAAATTATTTTTTGAAAA
Source organism: Dioctria linearis (assembly GCA_963930735.1). Classification (NCBI taxonomy): domain Eukaryota; kingdom Metazoa; phylum Arthropoda; class Insecta; order Diptera; family Asilidae; genus Dioctria; species Dioctria linearis. The sequence goes on from CAWVNZ010003075.1 coordinate 99,933, forward strand.
ATTTACTGTAGAAATGGCAATCCCTGGCGTATTTAAAATTTGCGACAGTAAAAAATTATTTTTTGAATAATTTACTATAGAAAAGGCAATCCCTGGCGTATATAAAATTTGCGACAGTAAAAAATTAATTTGTGAAAAATTGACTATAGAAAGGGCAATCCCTGGCGTAATTAAAATTTGCGACAGTAAAAAATTATTTTTTGAATAATTTACTGTAGAAAAGGGAATCCCTGGCGCAATTAAAATTTGCGACAGTAAAAAATTAATTTTTGAAAAATTTACTATAGAAAAGGCAATCCCTGGCGTATTTAAAATTTGCGACAGTAAAAAATTATTTTTTGCTAAATTTACTATAGAAAAGGCAATCCCTGGCGCAATTAAAATTTGCGACAGCAAAAAAAATTTTTTTGAAAAATTTACTATAGAAAAGGCAATCCCTGGCGCAATTAAAATTTGCGACAGTAAAAAATTATTTTTTGCAAAATTTACTATAGAAAAGGCAATACCTGGCATATTTAAAATTGGCGACAGTAAAAAATTAGTTTTTGAAAAATTTACTATAGAAAAGGCAATCCCTGGCGCGATTAAAATTTGCGACAGTAGAAAATTATTTTTTGAAAAATTTACTATAGAAAAGGCAATCCCTGGCGTAGTTAAAATTTGCGACAGTAAAAAATTATTTTTTGAATAATTTACTATAGAAAAGGCAATCCCTGGCGTATTTAAAATTTGCGACAGTAAAAAATTAATTTGTGAAAAATTTACTATAGAAAAGGCAATCCCTGGCGTATTTAAAATTTGCGACAGTAAAAAATTATTTTTTGCAAAATTTACTATAGAAAAGGCAATCCCTGGCGTATTTAAAATTTGCGACAGTAAAAAATTATTTTTTGAAAAATTTACTATAGAAAAGGCAATCCCTGGCGTATTTAAAATTTGCGACAGTAAAAATTATTTTTTGAAAAATTTACTATAGAAAAGGCAATCCCTGGCGTATTTAAAATTTGCGACAGTAAAAAATTATTTTTTGAAAAATTTACTATAGAAAAGGAAATCCCTGGCGTAATTAAAATTTTCGACAGTAAAAAATTATTTTTTGCTAAATTTACTATAGAAAAGGCAATCCCTGGCGTAATTAAAATTTGCGACAGCAAAACAAATTTTTTTGAAAAATTTACTATAGAAAAGGCAATCCCTGGCGCAATTAAAATTTGCGACAGTAAAAAATTATTTTTTGCAAAATTTACTATAGAAAAGGCAATCCCTGTCATATTTAAAATTGGCGACAGTAAAAAATTATTTTTTGAAAAATTTACTATAGAAAAGGCAATCCCTGGCGTATTTAAAATTTGCGACAGTAAAAAATTATTTTTTGAAAAATTTACTATAGAAAAGGAAATCCCTGGCGTAATTAAAATTTGCGACAGTAAAAAATTTTTTTTTTGCAAAATTTAATATAGAAAACGCAATCCCTGGCGAAATTAAAATTTGCGACAGTAAAAAATTAATTTTTGAAAAATTTACTGTAGAAAAGGCAATCCAGGGCGTAATTAAAATTTGCGACAGTAAAAAATTATTTTTTGAAAAATTTACTATAGAAAAGGCAATCCCTGGCGTAATTAAAATTTGCGGCAGTAGAAAATAATTTTTTGAAAAATTTACTGTAGAAAAGGCAATCCCTGGCGTATTTAAAATTTGCGACAGTAAAAAATTAGTTTTTGAAAAATTTACTATAGAAAAGGCAATCCCTGGCGCAATTAAAATTTGCGACAGTAGAAAATTATTTTTGGAAAAATTTACTATAGAAAAGGCAATCCCTGGCGTAATTAAAATTTGCGACAGTAAAAAATTATTTTTTGAATAATTTACTATAGAAAAGGCAATCCCTGGCGTATTTAAAATTTGCGACAGTAAAAAGTTATTTTTTGAAAAATTTACTGTAGAAAAGGCAATCCCTGGCGTATTTAAAATTTGCGGCAGTAAAAAATTATTTTTTGAATAATTTACTATAGAAAAGGCAATCCCTGGCGTATTTAAAATTTGCGACAGTAAAAAATTAATTTGTGAAAAATTTACTATAGAAAAGGCAATCCCTGGCGTATTTAAAATTTGCGACAGTATAAAATTATTTTTTGAATAATTTACTATAGAAAAGGCAATCCCTGGCGTATTTAAAATTTGCGACAGTGAAAAATTATTTTTAGAAAAATTTTCTATAGAAAAGGCAATCCCTGGCGTATTTAAAATTTGCGACAGTAAAAAATTATTTTTTGAAAAATTTACTATAGAAATGGAAATCCCTGGCGTATTTAAAATTTGCGACAGTAAAAAATTATTTATTGCAAAATTTACTATAGAAAACGCAATCCCTGGCGTAATTAAAATTTGCGACAGTAAAAAATTATTTTTTGCAAAATTTACTATAGAAAACGCAATCCCTGGCGTAATTAAAATTTGCGACAGTAAAAAATTAATTTTTGAAAAATTTACTGTAGAAAAGGCAATCCCTGGCGTAATTAAAATTTGCGACAGTAAAAAATTATTTTTTGAAAAATTTACTATAGAAAAGGCAATCCCTGGCGTAATTAAAATTTGCGACAGTAGAAAATTATTTTTTGAAAAATTTACTATAGAAAACGCAATCCCTGGCGTAATTAAAATTTGCGACAGTAAAAAATTAATTTTTGAAAAATTTACTGTAGAAAAGGCAATCCCTGGCGTAATTAAAATTTGCGACAGTAAAAAATTATTTTTTGAAAAATTTACTATAGAAAAGGCAATCCCTGGCGTAATTAAAATTTGCGACAGTAGAAAATTATTTTTTGAAAAATGGACTGTAGAAAAGGCAATCCCTGTCGTATTTAAAATTTGCGACAGTAAAAAATTAGTTTTTGAAAAATTTACTATAGAAAAGGCAATCCCTGGCGCAATTAAAATTTGCGACAGTAGAAAATTATTTTTGGAAAAATTTACTATAGAAAGGCAATCCCTGGCGTAATCAAAATTTACGACAGTAAAAAATTATTTTTTGAATAATTTACTATAGAAAAGGCAATCCCTGGCGTATTTAAAGTTTGCGACAGTAAAAAATTAATTTGTGAAAAATTTACTATAGAAAAGGGAATCCCTGGCGTATTTAAAATTTGCGACAGTAACAAATTATTTTTTGAATAATTTACTATAGAAGCGGCAATCCCTGGCTTATTTAAAATTTGCGACAGTATAGAATTATTTTTTGAAAAATTTACTGTAGAAAAGGCAATCCCTGGGGTATTTAAAATTTGCGACAGTAAAAAATTATTTTTTGAAAAATTTACTATAGAAAAGGCAATCCCTGGCGTATTTAAAATTTGCGACAGTAAAAAATTATTTTTTGAATAATTTACTATAGAAAAGGCAATCCCTGGCGTATTTAAAATTTGCGACCGTAAAAAATTAATTTATGAAAAATTTACTATAGAAAACGCAATCCCTGGCGTAATTAAAATTTGCGACAGTAAAACATTATTTTTTGAAAAATTTGCTGTAGAAAAGGCAATCCCTGGCACAATTAAAATTTGCGACAGTAGAAAATTATTTTTTGAAAAATTTACTGTAGAAAAGGCAATCCCTGGTGTATTTAAAATTTGCGACAGTAAAAAATTAGTATTTGAAAAATTTACTATAGAAAAGGCAATCCCTGGCACAATTAAAATTTGCGACAGTAGAAAATTATTTTTTGAAAAATTTACTATAGAAAGGGCAATCTCTGGCGTATTTAAAATTTGCGACAGTAAAAAATTAATTTTTGAATAATTTACTATAGAAAAGGCAATCCCTGGCGTATTTAAAATTTGCGTCAGTAAAAAATTAATTTTTGAATAATTTACTATAGAAAAGGCAATCCCTGGCGTATTTAAAATTTGCGACAGTAAAAAATTATTTTTTGAAAAATTTACTGTAGAAAATGCAATCCCTGGCGTATTTAAAATTTGCGACAGTAAAAAATTATTTTTTGAATAATTTACTATAGAAAAGGCAATCCCTGGCGTATTTAAAATTTGCGACAGTAAAAAATTAATTTGTGAAAAATTGACTATAGAAAGGGCAATCCCTGGCGTAATTAAAATTTGCGACAGTAAAAAATTATTTCTTGAATAATTTACTGTAGAAAAGGGAATCCCTGGCGCAATTAAAATTTGCGACAGTAAAAAATTAATTTTTGAAAAATTTACTATAGAAAAGGCAATCCCTGGCGTATTTAAAATTTGCGACAGTAAAAAATTATTTTTTGCTAAATTTACTATAGAAACGGCAATCCCTGGAGCAATTAAAATTTGCGACAGCAAAAAAAATTTTTTTGAAAAATTTACTATAGAAAAGGCAATCCCTGGCGCAATTAAAATTTGCGACAGTAAAAAATTATTTTTTGCAAAATTTACTATAGAAAAGGCAATCCCTGGCATATTTAAAATTGGCGACAGTAAAAAATTAGTTTTTGAAAAATTTACTATAGAAAAGGCAATCCCTGGCGCGATTAAAATTTGCGACAGTAGAAAATTATTTTTTGAAAAATTTACTATAGAAAAGGCAATCCCTGGCGTAGTTAAAATTTGCGACAGCAAAAAATTATTTTTTGAATAATTTACTATAGAAAAAGCAATCCCTGGCGTATTTAAAATTTGCGACAGTAAAAAATTAATTTGTGAAAAATTTACTATAGAAAAGGCAATCCCTGGCGTAATTAAAATTTGCGACAGTAAAACATTATTTTTTGAAAAATTTACTGTAGAAAAGGCAATCCCTGGCGAAATTAAAATTTGCGACAGTAGAAAATTATTTTTTGAAAAATTTACTATAGAAAAGGCAATCCCTGGCGTAATTAAAATTTGCGACAGTAAAAAATTATTTTTTGAAAAATTTACTATAGAAAAGGCAATCCCTGGCGTATTTAAAATTTGCGCAGTAAAAAATTAATTTGTGAAAAATTGACTATAGAAAGGGCAATCCCTGGCGTAATTAAAATTTGCGACAGTAAAAAATTATTTTTTGAATAATTTACTGTAGAAAAGGCAATCCCTGGCGCAATTAAAATTTGCGACAGTAAAAAATTAATTTTTGAAAAATTTACTATAGAAAAGGCAATCCCTGGCGTATTTAAAATTTGCGACAGTAAAAAAATATTTTTTGAATAATTTACTATAGAAGCGGCAATCCCTGGCTTATTTAAAATTTGCGACAGTATAGAATTATTTTTTGAAAAATTTACTGTAGAAAAGGCAATCCCTGGCGTAATTAAAATTTGCGACAGTAAAACATTATTTTTGAAAAATTTACTGTAGAAAAGGCAATCCCTGGCGCAATTAAAATTTGCGACAGTAGAAAATTATTTTTTGAAAAATGTACTATAGAAAAGGCAATCCCTGGCGTCATTAAAATTTGCGACAGTAAAAAATTAATTTTTGAAAAATTTACTATAGAAAAGGCAATCCCTGGCGTATTTAAAATTTGCGTCAGTAAAAAATTAATTTTTGAATAATTTACTATAGAAAAGGCAATCCCTGGCGCAATTAAAATTTGCGACAGTAAAAAATTATTTTTTGCAAAATTTACTATAGAAAAGGCAATCCCTGGCATATTTAAAATTGGCGACAGTAAAAAATTAGTTTTGTAAAATTTACTATAGAAAAGGCAATCCCTGGCGCGATTAAAATTTGCGACAGTAGAAAATTATTTTTTGAAAAATTTACTATAGAAAAGGCAATCCCTGGCGTAGTTAAAATTTGCGACAGTAAAAAATTATTTTTTGAATAATTTACTATAGAAAAGGCAATCGCTGGCGTATTTAAAATTTGCGACAGTAAAAAATTATTTTTTGAAAAATTTACTGTAGAAAAGGCATTCCTGGCGTATTTAAAATATGCGACAGTAAAAAATTATTTTTTGAATAATTTACTATAGAAAAGAGAATCCCTGGCGTATTTAAAATTTGCGACAGTAAAAAATTAATTTGTGAAAAATTTACTATAGAAAAGGCAATCCCTGGCGTATTTAAAATTTGCGACAGTAAAAAATTATTTTTTGAATAATTTACTATAGAAAAGGCAATCCCTGGCGTATTTAAAGATTGCGACAGTAAAAAATTTATTTGTGAAAAATTTACTATAGAAAAGGGAATCCCTGGCGTATTTAAAATTTGCGACAGTAAAAAATTATTTTTTGAATAATTTACTATAGAAGCGGCAATCCCTGGCTTATTTAAAATTTGCGACAGTATAGAATTATTGTTTGAAAAATTTACTGTAGAAAAGGCAATCCCTGGGGTATTTAAAATTTGCGACAGTAAAAAATTATTTTTTGAAAAATTTACTATAGAAAAGGCAATCCCTGGCGTATTTAAAATTTGCGACAGTAAAAAATTATTTTTTGAATAATTTACTATAGAAAAGGCAATCCTTGGCGTATTTAAAATTTGCGACAGTAAAAAATTAATTTATGAAAAATTTACTATAGAAAAGGCAATCCCTGGCGTAATTAAAATTTGCGACAGTAAAACATTATTTTTTGAAAAATTTACTGTAGAAAAGGCAATCCCTGGCACAATTAAAATTTGCGACAGTAGAAAATTATTTTTTGAAAAATTTACTGTAGAAAAGGCAATCCCTGGTGTATTTAAAATTTGCGACAGTAAAAAATTAGTATTTGAAAAATTTACTATAGAAAAGGCAATCCCTGGCGCAATTAAAATTTGCGACAGTAGAAAATTATTTTTTGAAAAATTTACTATAGAAAGGGCAATCTCTGGCGTATTTAAAATTTGCGACAGTAAAAAATTAATTTTTGAATAATTTACTATAGAAAAGGCAATCCCTGGCGTATTTAAAATTTGCGTCAGTAAAAAATTAATTTTTGAATAATTTACTATAGAAACGGCAATCCCTGGCGTATTTAAAATTTGCGACAGTAAAAAATTATTTTTTGAAAAATTTACTGTAGAAAAGGCAATCCCTGGCGTATTTAAAATTTGCGACAGTAAAAAAATATTTTTTGAATAATTTACTATAGAAAAGGCAATCCCTGGCGTATTTAAAATTTGCGACAGTAAAAAATTAATTTGTGAAAAATTGACTATAGAAAGGGCAATCCCTGGCGTAATTAAAATTTGCGACAGTAAAAAATTATTTTTTGAATAATTTACTGTAGAAAAGGGAATCCCTGGCGCAATTAAAATTTGCGACAGTAAAAAATTAATTTTTGAAAAATTTACTATAGAAAAGGCAATCCCTGGCGTATTGAAAATTTGTGACAGTAAAAAATTATTTTTTGCTAAATTTACTATAGAAAAGGCAATCCCTGGCGCAATTAAAATTTGCGACAGCAAAAAATAATTTTTTGAAAAATTTACTATAGAAAAGGCAATCCCTGGCGCAATTAAAATTTGCGACAGTAAAAAATTATTTTTTGCAAAATTTACTATAGAAAGGCAATCCCTGGCATATTTAAAATTGGCGACAGTAAAAAATTAGTTTTTGAAAAATTTACTATAGAAAAGGCAATCCCTGGCGCGATTAAAATTTGCGACAGTAGAAAATTATTTTTTGAAAAATTTACTATAGAAAAGGCAATCCCTGGCGTAGTTAAAATTTGCGACAGTAAAAAATTATTTTTTGAATAATTTACTATAGAAAAGGCAATCCCTGGCGTATTTAAAATTTGCGACAGTAAAAAATTAATTTGTGAAAAATTTACTATAGAAAAGGCAATCCCTGGCGTAATTAAAATTTGCGACAGTAAAACATTATTTTTTGAAAAATTTACTGTAGAAAAGGCAATCCCTGGCGCAATTAAAATTTGCGACAGTAGAAAATTATTTTTTGAAAAATTTACTATAGAAAAGGCAATAATCCCTGGCGTAATTAAAATTTGCGACAGTAAAAAATTATTTTTTGAAAAATTTACTATAGAAAAGGCAATCCCTGGCGTATTTAAAATTTGCGACAGTAAAAAATTAATTTGTGAAAAATTGACTATAGAAAGGGCAATCCCTGGCGTAATTAAAATTTGCGACAGTAAAAAATTATTTTTTGAATAATTTTACTATAGAAAAGGCAATCCCTGGCGCAATTAAAATTTGCGACAGTAGAAAATTATTTTTTGAAAAATTTACTATAGAAAGGGCAATCTCTGGCGAATTTAAAATTTGCGACAGTAAAAAATTATTTTTTGAATAATTTACTATAGAAAAGGCAATCCCTGGCGTATTTAAAATTTGCGTCAGTAAAAAATTAATTTTTGAATAATTTACTATAGAAAAGGCAATCCCTGGCGTATTTAAAATTTGCGACAGTAAAAAATTATTTTTTGAAAAATTTACTGTAGAAAAGGCAATCCCTGGCGTATTTAAAATTTGCGACAGTAAAAAATTATTTTTTGAATAATTTACTATAGAAAAGGCAATCCCTGGCGTATTTAAAATTTGCGACAGTAAAAAATTAATTTGTGAAAAATTGACTATAGAAAGGGCAATCCCTGGCGTAATTAAAATTTGCGACAGTAAAAAATTATTTTTTGAATAATTTACTGTAGAAAAGGGAATCCCTGGCGCAATTAAAATTTGCGACAGTAAAAAATTAATTTTTGAAAAATTTACTATATAAAAGGCAATCCCTGGCGTATTTAAAATTTGCGACAGTAAAAAATTATTTTTTGCTAAATTTACTATAGAAAAGGCAATCCCTGGCGCAATTAAAATTTGCGACAGCAAAAAATAATTTTTTGAAAAATTTACTATAGAAAAGGCAATCCCTGGCGCAATTAAAATTTGCGACAGTAAAAAATTATTTTTTGCAAAATTTACTATAGAAAAGGCAATCCCTGGCATATTTAAAATTGGCGACAGTAAAAAATTAGTTTTTGAAAAATTTACTATAGAAAAGGCAATCCCTGGCGCGATTAAAATTTGCGACAGTAGAAAATTATTTTTTGAAAAATTTACTATAGAAAAGGCAATCCCTGGCGTAGTTAAAATTTGCGACAGTAAAAAATTAATTTTTGAAAAATTTACTATAGAAAAGGCAATCCCTGGCGTATTTAAAATTTGTGACAGTAAAAAATTATTTTTTGCTAAATTTTACTATAGAAAAGGCAATCCCTGGCGCAATTAAAATTTGCGACAGCAAAAAATAATTTTTTGAAAAATTTACTATAGAAAAGGCAATCCCTGGCGCAATTAAAATTTGCGACAGTAAAAAATTATTTTTTGCAAAATTTACTATAGAAAAGGCAATCCCTGGCATATTTAAAATTGGCGACAGTAAAAAATTAGTTTTTGAAAAATTTACTATAGAAAAGGCAATCCCTGGCGCGATTAAAATTTGCGACAGTAGAAAATTATTTTTTGAAAAATTTACTATAGAAAAGGCAATCCCTGGCGTAGTTAAAATTTGCGACAGTAAAAAATTATTTTTTGAATAATTTACTATAGAAAAGGCAATCCCTGGCGTATTTAAAATTTGCGACAGTAAAAAATTAATTTGTGAAAAATTTACTATAGAAAAGGCAATCCCTGGCGTAATTAAAATTTGCGACAGTAAAACATTATTTTTTGAAAAATTTACTGTAGAAAAGGCAATCCCTGGCGCAATTAAAATTTGCGACAGTAGAAAATTATTTTTTGAAAAATTTACTATAGAAAAGGCAATCCCTGGCGTAATTAAAATTTGCGACAGTAAAAAATTATTTTTTGAAAAATTTACTATAGAAAAGGCAATCCCTGGAGTATTTAAAATTTGCGACAGTAAAAAATTAATTTCGTGAAAAATTGACTATAGAAAGGGCAATCCCTGGCGTAATTAAAATTTGCGACAGTAAAAAATTATTTTTTGAATAATTTACTATAGAAAAGGCAATCCCTGGCGCAATTAAAATTTGCGACAGTAGAAAATTATTTTTTGAAAAATTTACTATAGAAAGGGCAATCTCTGGCGTATTTAAAATTTGCGACAGTAAAAAATTATTTTTTGAATAATTTACTATAGAAAAGGCAATCCCTGGCGTATTTAAAATTTGCGTCAGTAAAAAATTAATTTTTGAATAATTTACTATAGAAAAGGCAATCCCTGGCGTATTTAAAATTTGCGACAGTAAAAAATTATTTTTTGAAAAATTTACTGTAGAAAAGGCAATCCCTGGCGTATTTAAAATTTGCGACAGTAAAAAATTATTTTTTGAATAATTTACTATAGAAAAGGCAATCCCTGGCGTATTTAAAATTTGCGACAGTAAAAAATTAATTTGTGAAAAATTGACTATAGAAAGGGCAATCCCTGGCGTAATTAAAATTTGCGACAGTAAAAAATTATTTTTTGAATAATTTACTGTAGAAAAGGGAATCCCTGGCGCAATTAAAATTTGCGACAGTAAAAAATTAATTTTTGAAAAATTTACTATAGAAAAGGCAATCCCTGGCGTATTTAAAATTTGCGACAGTAAAAAATTATTTTTTGCTAAATTTACTATAGAAAAGGCAATCCCTGGCGCAATTAAAATTTGCGACAGCAAAAAATAATTTTTTGAAAATTTACTATAGAAAAGGCAATCCCTGGCGCAATTAAAATTTGCGACAGTAAAAAATTATTTTTTGCAAAATTTACTATAGAAAAGGCAATCCCTGGCATATTTAAAATTGGCGACAGTAAAAAATTAGTTTTTGAAAATTTACTATAGAAAAGGCAATCCCTGCCGCGATTAAAATTTGCGACAGTAGAAAATTATTTTTTGAAAAATTTACTATCGAAAAGGCAATCCCTGGCGTAGTTAAAATTTGCGACAGTAAAAAATTATTTTTTGAATAATTTACTATAGAAAAGGCAATCCCTGGCGTATTTAAAATTTGCGACAGTAAAAAATTAATTTGTGAAAAATTTACTATAGAAAAGGCAATCCCTGGCGTAATTAAAATTTGCGACAGTAAAACATTATTTTTTGAAAAATTTACTGTAGAAAAGGCAATCCCTGGCGCAATTAAAATTTGCGACAGTAGAAAATTATTTTTTGAAAAATTTACTATAGAAAAGGCAATCCCTGGCGTAATTAAAATTTGCGACAGTAAAAAAATTATTTTTTGAAAAATTTACTATAGAAAAGGCAATCCCTGTCGTATTTAAAATTTGCGACAGTAAAAAAATTAATTTGTGAAAAATTGACTATAGAAAGGGCAATCCCTGGCGTAATTAAAATTTGCGACACTAAAAAATTATTTTTTGAATAATTTACTGTAGAAAAGGCATTCCCTGGCGCAATTAAAATTTGCGACAGTAAAAAATTAATTTTTGAAAAATTTACTATAGAAAAGGCAATCCTGGCGTATTTAAAATTTGCGACAGTAAAAAATTATTTTTTGAAAAATTTACTGTAGAAAAGGCAATCCCTGGCGTATTTAAAATTTGCGACAGTAAAAAATTATTTTTTGAATAATTTACTAAAGAAAAGGCAATCCCTGGCGTATTTAAAATTTGCGACAGTAAAAATTAATTTGTGAAAAATTGACTATAGAAAGGGCAATCCCTGGCGTAATTAAAATTTGCGACAGTAAAAAATTATTTTTTGAATAATTTACTGTAGAAAAGGCAATCCCTGGCGTAATTAAAATTTGCGACAGTAAAAAATTAATTTTTGAAAAATTTACTATAGAAAAGGCAAGATCCCTGGCGTATTTAAAATTTGCGACAGTAAAAAATTAATTTGTGAAAAATTGACTATAGAAAGGGCAATCCCTGGCGTAATTAAAATTTGCGACAGTAAAAAATTATTTTTTGAATAATTTACTATAGAAAAGGCAATCCCTGGCGCAATTAAAATTTGCGACAGTAGAAAATTATTTTTTTGAAAAATTTACTATAGAAAGGGCAATCTCTGGCGTATTTAAAATTTGCGACAGTAAAAAATTATTTTTTGAATAATTTACTATAGAAAAGGCAATCCCTGGCGTATTTAAAATTTGCGTCAGTAAAAAATTAATTTTTGAATAATTTACTATAGAAAAGGCAATCCCTGGCGTATTTAAAATTTGCGACAGTAAAAAATTATTTTTTGAAAAATTTACTGTAGAAAAGGCAATCCCTGGCGTATTTAAAATTTGCGACAGTAAAAAATTATTTTTTGAATAATTTACTATAGAAAAGGCAATCCCTGGCGTATTTAAAATTTGCGACAGTAAAAAATTAATTTGTGAAAAATTGACTATAGAAAGGGCAATCCCTGGCGTAATTAAATTTGCGACAGTAAAAAATTATTTTTTGAATAATTTACTGTAGAAAAGGGAATCCCTGGCGCAATTAAAATTTGCGACAGTAAAAAATTAATTTTTGAAAAATTTACTATAGAAAAGGCAATCCCTGGCGTATTTAAAATTTGCGACAGTAAAAAATTATTTTTTGCTAAATTTACTATAGAAAAGGCAATCCCTGGCGCAATTAAAATTTGCGACAGCAAAAAATAATTTTTTGAAAAATTTACTATAGAAAAGGCAATCCCTGGCGCAATTAAAATTTGCGACAGTAAAAAATTATTTTTTGCAAAATTTACTATAGAAAAGGCAATCCCTGGCATATTTAAAATTGGCGACAGTAAAAAATTAGTTTTTGAAAAATTTACTATAGAAAAGGCAATCCCTGGCGCGATTAAAATTTGCGACAGTAGAAAATTATTTTTTGAAAAATTTACTATAGAAAAGGCAATCCCTGGCGTAGTTAAAATTTGCGACAGTAAAAAATTATTTTTTGAATAATTTACTATAGAAAAGGCAATCCCTGGCGTATTTAAAATTTGCGACAGTAAAAAATTAATTTGTGAAAAATTTACTATA